>JAFFZH010015679.1:22005-32529 GCA_018420115.1 Euura saliciscinereae | reverse complement strand
AATACAAGCTTTAAGATCAAGTCACAGAGTCTCGATTGAAGTGGATGATGTGTCTTAAAAATTCTTTTGTCAATATCTCACGAATGATTGCTTCTACGCAAAAAATGATAAGAACTGAATTTGAAGCTCTTGAAATTATCTACAATAAAGATTCTGAAGCTTTTTTGCGTAGAATCAACAATTTGGTAGAAATACAAGCTTTAAATGTGTCGGTCGAAATAAATGATGTTTCTTCGAAATTCTTTTGTTCATATCTCACGAATGATTGCTCCTAGGAAAAAAATGATCTAGATTGAATTTGAAGCTTTTAAAATTATCTTCAAAAAAGATGCTCAAACTTTTTTGCGTAGAATCGATACTTTGATCGAAATACAGGTTTTAAATTCGAAGTCACAGAGTCTCTCGGTTCCTCGAAACTTCTCTTGTCTATATCTCAGGTCCGGTTGCTCCTAGACAAAAAATGATCCCAACCGAATTTGAAGCTCATGAAATTCTCTACAAAAAAGTTTCCGATAATTTTTCGCGTATAATAAACCGTTCAGACGTTACAGAGGCTTGAAAAATTTGGAGTAATTTTCCACAGCGAAATAAACTGCTACTTTCGATGATTGCGAAACAAAAGTGTAAACCGCGTGGGTATCGCTAGGTGAAAGTGTTCGTGTCACAGAATCGTGGCACAATTATTCACCAGGCTCTTAGAAACTACGATGACTTTGAAGACGGAGTCTTCAATACGTATTTTCCGACGCTATATCACTGAAAATAATTTACGTTTCTCGGGGTTCTGATGCCGACTGTGAATTGAAGGCAGCGAAAAAGCTGCAACCTCGCGAATAGAAGCGGAAGCAAGAGGCCGAGTTAGAATTTATTCGCGATAACGTGGAAATGCAAATGCAAATGTTTCTATACGGAAAAGCGGAAACTCTGGTCTGGCTGAGGCTAAGGCTAAGGCTACGTCCGCGTATAAGAGAATAATAATCTATTCATGAAAACCATGGTGGATTCTAAGTGGAAAATTTGTGATTTAACCATTCCATACGACGTACAGGGTCTGAGAAAAAAAGAATCTCAAGACTCGAACTGTTCTCCTCAACTACCTCAATTTGTCACATTAAATCAAAAACCTCGATATATCTTCCTCAGATTTTCGAAAATCGATACAATATTTTTGACTAGTCACTCCTTTCATCATGAAGCTTCAATGAAATTATTGATTCTGAAGCGATTTTTATAAGAGTTTATCAAATTCGATGGAATATGATGGAAATCATTTATTACAGAATCTGATCAGAGAGACAAAAAACAAAATTGAGGTCTAATTTGATAGAATTTTTTTTTTTTTTTGATCTGATATCAAGGTGATAAGAATCTTCTTTTTCTTTCCCCTAGGGTTATAGTTGTAAAAACAACTGCAGACACTACTTTCAACAAAAATCATATATTTTCGTTAAAACTGGGGCGACAAATTGATTCTAAAAAAATTCTACGGTGACATATATTTTTTTCGATAAGATTAGTCATCAAATTTGACAAAAACCATTGATTACAGTACAGAGACAAAATATCGATTTATAATTGTGTAGAATTTGATAGAAAAACTTGAAAAAAAATCTGATATCAATCTAAAAATCTTCTTTTCTTTACTCCTCGGGTTACAATTGTAAAAATAAATCCAGAAACTTTCAACAAAAAAGGTGCATTTTCGTTCAAACTGGCCAACAAATTGATTCTGAAAAAATCGACGATAACATTTTATATATATATATTTTTTTTTAATAAAATTTGATCAAATTTTGATAGAATTTTGAATCTGACATTAATGACTCAAAATTGACTAATTTATATAAAAAAATTTAAGAAACTGTCTATTCTGATTATATATGAAATCGAGATTCAATCCTTTCACAATTTTTTTTATCGTTCTTCTTGTTCTATCGTAGTTAAAAAATATAATCCATGGGTGCAGGCGACCACTAATAATCACGTGATGAAAATTCATATCGCAGTGTTGAATTTAACACCCTCTCTCTCTCTCTCTCTCTCTCTTCATACACCAACGATGTAACGAATGACCGACTAAAACCGTATTGACCGGTGTTGGACCGCACCGTGAGGGTGAAGGGAGAGAAAGAGGGGTGGAGGGGGTGTAGGGCATAAACGTGTACACAATTGACCATCAAACAGCGCGTCCCAGTAAGCCGCAAAGCTTTGGATAATTACCTCGCATGTCTACTAAAATGAAACAAATCACCCAACAACGGATTTATGTTGCACGCGCTCATAGCCAACTAACTGTAGTAGTAGTAGTAGTAGTAGTAGTAGACCGTAGGGTGCAGATGGATATATAGATATATATATATAAATATGTACGTATTACGAGAGAGGGGTTGGTTTCGGTTGGGCTGCAATTTAACCAGTTCCGTTCACGGAGTCGCCATTAAAGAGTAATGGACTGAAATCGGTCCCCCCCCCCCCCCCCTCATCCCTGGTTGGTAATTAGCGATACCTACGCGCGTGCGGTTTGCATAAAAATTCTCACCATCCTCCCCTCAACCCCAACCCAGGGGTTTTATCATTGTTACTATAATCTATATATGTATAAAGGAACAAGTGGCATCAACGCCCAGCCCAAACCTCTTGATCTAGAAACTTGAAATTTTGGGCAACATGTTCCCTTCCCTTCGTAAATACCGACTAAGAAACGATTTTTCGAAATTCGCACCACAAGGAGAATAAAAGGAGTAAAACATGTTTTCGCGGATTTATGGATATCTCCTCGCCCCGATGAGATATTGACTTCGTTTTGGCTTCAAATTATTGCTTATTCGAATACCTAGAAAGTAGTTTGAGCGTTTTTTCAAATTCGACTCCTAAGGGAATGAAAAGGTGTGAAACCAATTTGAGCCCCTAGTTAAAATATATGAAATTCCTTCTAATTTCGGTAAAAATTTGATTCACAAAAATAGAATGAATTTAGTACTCAAAGTATATTAATTATGATCATTTGTTCTAAATTTGTAATTTTAGAAGACTTTTGGCTAGTTCAATGTGGAGTAAATTTTTGCAATAATTTTTTACACTGCCAATAATACGGTTTCGCGTCCCATATAAGCGAAGGGACGAAGGGACGAAGGGTGTCACTCAAAGCTGCTGCCCGAACCAGCTGACGCGTTTGACGCAACGGATTATGGATTATACGCGGCTGTGTTGAATATATACTAGGATTAAAACGATGCGCTGCATATATATTGCATCGTGATCGCGATGCACTGACACTTATAATACACGTCGAGGCGCAGAGATTGATAAATGTATATACATATATTATCATTGAAAATGCTTGCAGGATTTTCGGAGCAACGGTGATATATAGGGAATCGAATGTTAAAATGCAAAAAAAAAAATGCGGATGAAAGAAAAAAAGTTTGCAAAAGACAAAAGATTGAAAAATATTATATGGATTATGGGAAAATTCAGGAAATTTTCGATGAAAATAATGTCTTTGTTTGAAGAAAAAAATTCAAGGATTTTTTTTTTGTCATTATTCGTCCATTTAGATTCTAACATGTTACACATATTATATCGCCTAATTTAACCCTACCAAGTTTATAATACGTCCTGTTTGTTCAACTATATGGAGAGATTATGGTAATCACTGCAGTCAGTCACGGGGCAAATTGGTGTTTGTTCAGTTTGGTTTGAAACCCTTCAAGGTATAGAGTATCAAGAGATTTGAACGATATTAGCTTGGAATTATGGAGACGATGAGTGTAAAAAAAAAAAGAAAAATATCATGAAATTTACTAGGAAGTCGAAATTCTATGCAGACTTTTCTCTGAGGTATTCAGGATCAGCATAAAAAATGTTTTTTTACGCTTCTAGAAATTTTTACGAATTTCCGGAAGTCCGAATATTTTTACCTGAATTTTAACTGTTTCAAATTTGTTATATAATAAAGTCAAAATTTTTCAAAAATTCTCTAATTTTATTATATTAAATCTAAGTAAGTGATTATTCATTCATTTTTAATTTTTTTTTTTTCATTATTGTTTCAGGAATATCCAGAGGATCGTACATCCGTCATTACGGAGCTGCTTGGTACGACGTTGCCTCGTTACGTCAACATCGTGACCGTGTTCGTCGAGACGTATCATCCGATGGCGCCAAGGACCAACCGTTCACCTTGCGTCTTCAGGCCTTGGACAAGTGAGCATTATCACATTACGTTACATCGCAATGATACCTATACACTGATTAGAGAAAAACAAAATTAATTACACAATATCACGATTGATAAAAAAAAAAAAAAAAAACTATAATGAAAATAGTTGTTCATAAAAATTACTGCTTTTTCTGTAAAAAAAAAAAGAAAACTATGACATAAAAACTTCTACAAAATTAATAAATTATCAAAAATTCAATTTGTAATTTTTTTATAAATTGATCAATAATTTTTCTGTTGTAGGATGTTGAAGATTGGTTAAAATTTGTTCTATTGTAAATTATAAAAAATAGTTGATGCCATATTTAATTAATATATATATGAATAGTAAAAATCACTAGGAATTTCTCTTAGTGTATCAGGACTAGTTTTTTTTGCATTTCTTTTTTTTTTTTCAAATCGAGTCTGTTTCGTTATAATTAGCAAACGAAAAAAAGGAAACAAAATTCTGATAATGATGGAGATCGTTTTTGGTCAAAGTGTCAAAAAGTGGAGGGGGGTTTGGAGTGTAGACTCTGAAGGTATATATAGCCAATTTTCCAACGTTGAAACAGGAAACCCTCAGGGGGCACCTACATCCTCATCCCTTGGGACAAATAAACTTCTAATTTACGTCCTTTGCCTCATGGGTAAAATCGGCCACCTCCACCTCCACCTCATCTGATCCTCTATATACCCTCAGTTCCGGATACCGGAGGCGGTCCTATAAACTTTCCTGATATTATATGTCCAGCTGAGGATCGCAAATCGAGCTTAAACCTGGATTTCAGGTTTCTATATCCGTTTATCGCAACCCCCTCACGTATTTCTAAAACAAACATTTTAAACCCCCCTTTGCGTCCGTATTTTCGCTGCAACTGATAAATTATTTCCAAATTATTTAAATATTGAAATTTTGACAAGTTAAAAAGTGCCAAAAGTCATTTTTCATGATTTCTAATATGTTTTTTAACAAAATTTTAAGAACACATTTTTCTTTCCTATAGATATATCTCTCGGGTCTATTTGATCTGTTATTTTGATAACTTTTTCATAAACTTTAGTTAAACTCGTGGAAACAAGGGAAATGCTTTATTACGCCACAGGCATTAAAAAGTCACTTTTTGACGCCTGCGTTTTCGTTCCGGCAAGTGGCACTTTATACCGCTGAGTTCAAAGTCGCGGTATAAAGTCTTTATTCCGCAACTTTGATGCGCAGTTCGAAGTGCGCATGTCAAAGTTGCGGAATAAAGTCTTTATACCGCAGGTTACCCCCTCTCTGCTACCTTTTACAGCAGCTCCTATACGCACTTCGTGCGGAACTCAACTGGCGTCAAAGTGACCGTTGATGCCTTTTCCGTAAAAAATATTGTATGGGGCGCGCGCAGAAAGTAACTGTTCGGCAACGTTATGTTTTTTAGTACTCGTACGAAAAACATAACCTTGCCGAATAAACAGTTACTTTCTGCGCATGCCGCACATAAATATCTATTGTTTTCCTCATTCACGTGACGCGATGATGCGAAACGCGTCGTTGGGTTTTAGCACCACGAATTTCGACTAAATTAGCTTTCACGGTGTAATTATGGGTAAACAATACAGGAATCACTACCTGGAAACTACCGCAGGACCCTCTCATCCTGTAACTCGATTTCCGTACCCGCGGGTCGTCCGCCAATATATCCTCCACACACACACACAGACAACTTTTATGCGCTACGGATGCGAGCTGATAGTAGAATGGAATATAATCTCAACCTCGGAATCTGAGAGACGGAAATTTCCAAATCTATTCAGAGACTCGGATTCGTCATTTAGTCGCAAAAAAAAAAATGAAAAAAAAAAAAAACTAGTCAGGATATCGACTCGCTGTTTACGGATCAGCTGAATGCGAATCAGGTTTCCTTATGTGGTGATGAGAGACGCAGCCAGTTTCGCGATTCAAGGTCATAAACTCTGTCGATTCTTCTTATGCAGGAAATCGAAATTGATTCGGATCAAAGATTCCTGGGGATGTTGGTCTTCTGGTTTGAAAAGAAATTGGGAAATTATTGTGATTATTTGAGGTTTTTTACGATTTTTTGATAGACGATATCTCGATGACGAGTCGTCAGATTTTTATCATCTTGGTCTCAATCGATGCAGATTTTCAAAACCTTGAATCGATCAAATTTTTGAATCGATCGGTTCGGCAGTTTTTCGATTATCGAGAAAACAAAATCTGCAAAAGCGAAACGATAAATAAAAATTGCTATCTAATTGTAAATATTTTTCGATCGGATTGGCAAAATCCAAAATGGCGGTTTCAATATTCAAGGAAGAAGAAAAAAAAGTACTTCGATATCGATCAAAATTTGTACCTCAAGGTTTTTTGGGTCGCTGATCACAAATCTGCGATCAGATTCCCAAAATTTTCAATTACGGATCCAGGATTATATAAAACTAGTCCTTGAGGTTCTTTTTTTTTTAAATTGAGTCTCTGATCACAAATTACGCAGATAAAATTATTTTTAAGCTAGAAAAAAGTATCGAAGTGTTTCTTTAACTCAGAAAGATAAAAATTTGCAAAAACAGTTATTTTTGGTTCATTAAATTTCTCCTATAAAAAAAAAAAGAAATCAGTAAAGTCACAATCACAATTTTTGTGTGTGTAAAATTCGACAAATTTTCGTTTCATTTTTTTATTTCTTATCTCTGACGTATGAAAAAATTGATGGACCAAAAAATATCGCGGTTAATTTCCCGAGCTTTTTTTTTGTCTAATCCTCTGAACGGTTGGAAAAATCGGTTCGTGATAAATAAAATATATTAAGCTTTCGAGTTTGTGTTTAGAATATGGAAAAATCACGTCCCTCTAATTTTCTATCCTCTTTCCTCTTTCCTCTTTGCTTCTGGCATGTAGGTATAATATATATCGAAAAATTCGAAACATCTGCAACGAGAGTCTTTGAGATTCTGCAAACGCTATTCGCATTACAGGTCGTCCTCGTCGTTGTCGTTGTTCGTTTCTTTATGCAAATCACGGAAATCCAAGACAAGCAATAAAATGTAAATCGGAGAAATCCTTACATGTATAAAGCAACCCTCAATAACCGGGTCCAGGCTAGATATTCCCTTTATAACTAAAAAATTTGACCGGTTTTGTCAATTTCGAAACAAAAGAGCGGAATTTTTTTTTTTATCTGTTACCGTTTGGTTTTTTTTTTTTTTTTGAAATCAATACGGAAAAAGCTATTAAGAAATCGATCCTATATGCGAATAAGTAATTGAGTCATTATTTTTAGAAAAATAGAAACGTTATAAAAATAAGGTATATAAAAAAATTGAATTATTTTGGTTATGTAATAAATTAAGCCTCATTTTTTTTTTCGACTATATTTTTGCTTTCTGAAAACATGAAATTTTTTCATATATAAAAAAAGATAAAAGCTTTCATTATTCTTCACCTCTACAGGTTTTTCGTATTGATTCAATGATATAATTTGATTTTTTTTTTTTTTTTTTTAGAACAATCAAACAATTTGAAAAATACAAAATAGCAAAATTCTAGAACATAATTTTATCAGTGTCTAAAAATATTGTATATATAAATTTAATTAAAAAAATAAATAAAATTGTAACTTAAGAGAAAAAAAATCCGCTTAATTTGAATAATCGAAAATCACTGATTACCGAATTTCGTATTGATTGCAAAAAAAAAAAAAAAAAAAGATGAAAAATTGAGTCAGCAACCTTCATGAGCGTCAGACTGAGCCGGTGATATCATATAATATATATAATCGATCTTGAGTAGAAGATAGGATGAAACATGTTTCAGTTGTGCAACCAGATGTTCAGAATGGTGAAATCCATTCGCGTGAACCAGAGGTACGTGTTATATTATTGTTATATGTATTATATCTGGTACCAGCTACAACATAGACATGAACACGATGAAGAGATTTAGCCTGAACCGGCCCCGAGACCCAGTTTCGGATTTTCGGTTTAGTTCTGTGTTGTCCCGGTCAGGGCTTGCGATTAGCAGCCCTGCAGCGAGAAGCCTTCCCAAGAGGCTTTGCAGCCCGCTTGTGACCGGAGGATCAAGGCCGATGGCCTTGGACTTGATTGATCAATGATTGGTTGCACAATATCATTATTTTTAATTGGAAATTTAATTAGTTGAGAGAAAGTTCTGTCACGTCTCTTGTGTATAATTGACAAATTGATGATTGAAAGAAGCTGATTCAATTAGCTGCGCCAATGTGTCAGTTTTTTTTTTTTTTTGATAAAAAAAATATTATTAATTAGTGAATTTGAATTCTTGGAAATTGAACGACAAATTCGTCCGGTCAAACACTCAGAAAATTATTTCGATTTTGGATAGGAATTTTGGAAAATTTCAGACCTGAATATCATGAATTTTCTAGATTGATGGGAATATAATTCGAGAAATAACAGAATTTCGGACCAGAATTGGTTTTTTTTTCTTGTTCCAGTCACGAATTTGAGCTATTCAAAAAAACGTTCAGGTTTTTGTATGAGAATTTTGGAAATCCCAATATTCAGACTTGAATTTCATGAGTTTAAGAATTTTTTTGACTATAATTAGAAAAGTTTTATGATTTCAGACTAGGATTTTTTAGATTTCAGAATTACATGAGAAGCCCCCTGAGTTTCAGAAGTTTCAGCATTCCGCACTCCAATTATAAAAATTCAAGACATATTCAGTCCAGAGTTTAAAAAATTTCTAATTTTCAAGTTCGAAAATTTTTGACCATAGAATTTTGTTAGTTTTAGAATTTCAAATTTTGTCATTGATAGAAAATTCTAATTTTTTAAAAAAGGAATTAGAAAATTTGAACTATATTAACAAATATGAATAAAA
The DNA here is from genome assembly GCA_018420115.1 of Euura saliciscinereae. NCBI lineage: Eukaryota > Metazoa > Arthropoda > Insecta > Hymenoptera > Tenthredinidae > Euura > Euura saliciscinereae. Next base: position 23,464 of record JAFFZH010015679.1, on the reverse strand, counting down.
AACTGTCTTCTAATTGGTTTAAAAAAAAAAAAAAATCGTTAAAAACTGAATTAACTCTTGATTACATGCTTCATTAATTAAATTTCGCGATCCCCTTTCAAATCCCCTCGTTAAAATTCTTTCAACAGTATAAATGAAAATGAATGAATTCGCAGAATCTAGATTAGCTTCCATACTTTTATAGAGGAAAAAAAAAAATCCTCATCATTTCGTTACACACGTTACATACAATATTATATTTTCTGAACGCAAATGCAACCGGATTTATCACCACGTGGGTGGGCTTAGGGCTTATTGTTCAACATAAGTACATTATTGTTTAACCTACTCGAGGATTTCACCCCCTTCTCTCGACTCTATGGAGTCTGGGATTATAATTGTGCAACCCTCAAGTTTAAGCCCTGCACTCAACGTTTATATGTATACACGTACCTTGGCTAATTATAATTTAGGGATTTTTATAAATTATTATTAACAATTTCTGTCGTTTTTCTTTCGTTTTTGGTTTTTTTTTAGTCAGTTTTCTCTCGCACACGATGGAAGCATTGATAATTAAAGCCAGAGCTAATTATTAGCCAGCTATGTCGCGTATATGATTACCTCGAAATTTAATTATTTCAGTCAATTAGCTTTCATTCATTTACTTTTCAATTTACAAAGGTAATAAATAATGATAAAAATCGTATCAGATATATTCTAATTCGGAATTTTATCCATAATTATGATAGAGAATATTAAACTTTTGGTATTACGTTAATTTATTGTTCAGAATTATAATAAAATCTGTTTAAAATTCTGGTCCCCAAAATCTAAAATTTCTTAGATTCTGCTCCAAAAAAAAAAAAAAAAATTGAAGATTTTAAAATCTCTGTTTTTCGAAGAAGAATTCTGTTAGATTTTCCCACCTCGTTTTTTTTTTGTTCATGTTTCAAGAATTCAAGAAATCTTGAAGAAAATAAAAAGACCAAAAAACATTTTTTATTTTTTTATATGAAGAGAATTTTGATAAAATTTGATAAATTCATTTATGAAAATTTATTTACACAATAATATATTCAATTATTATTTGAATTTTTGTTTCTGATTGAAAATTAAAAAATTCCGAGTCAGCAGAGTAGCGGTGTGTCTTATACATACATATATATATATAAATAGTGTATAATAATTATCAAAAGGTCGGCAATTAAATTTGTTTGCAACGTATAATAATCGGATTGCAGGATCGTATATATATATATATAAATTCGGTTCACGGTCAAAACAGCTAAACCTCTTTTTCATACTTAACTTTATGAATATAAGCTAGAATTATTGCATTACGTAATTCTACCTGCTGACTAGTACCTACCTTACGATGCGGGCAGGTTATTTAGTACATGGCTAAAAGAGATACGAGGTCGGTACGAAGACCCAGGGATCAAGATCACAGCCTAAAAAAAAAAAAAAAAAAAAAAAAAAA
>JAFFZH010015679.1:8862-19259 GCA_018420115.1 Euura saliciscinereae | reverse complement strand
TCAAGATCATTGAAGATTATTTCGAAGTGTTCAAAATCATGAAAAATAATTCTGAATAATTCTGAAAACTTACTATAAAATCATAAAGTGATGAAAAATTGAGAAATAATTATTTCCGACTGTTTTAAAATCATTTAAAAAATCATTAAATCATCGAAAAAATAGAAATTATTATTGTTTTCTGATTGTCAGTGTCATATAGAATCATTTGATAAGTAATTCAATTAAATGACTAAATGACGTCATTTCAAATCATTTGGAAGCATGAAAATTGAAAAAAGCTCAATTATATTCCAAAATAATCCTACGTGATCGCAGCCGGTTACGAAACAGTGTCGTCGTAACGATACAGTGAACTAAGGTCTTGGATACGACACGAAGCCCGCAAGCTTCGGTGAAGTAAGAGACTCGCGTTAACGAAGACAAGGTTCAAGGGTGCAACATGATGGTAGGTGTAAAGTAAGAAAGTGAGGAAGAAGAGGTATTCCTTGGGTAGAGTGTATACAGGACATCTAGAACCTCGAGGAGTAGAAACTCGGAGCTTTACATAAGCTTTGAGCTTACGAGACCAAGAAATCCGGCACGTGCCAAACTCGTGAAGCCATTTTCATTTCTCTGGCTTCTGGGTATGCATGTGATACTTTCCGGCCACGATTCTGTGAACGTGACATATATACGTCATATCGCGATATACACGATGTCACATGTACAGATAAGAGCTTTTTTTTGTTTCACATCGTCATCGTTTCTTTTTGAAACTCGAATTTTTTTATCTTTTTTTTTTCTTTTTCAATCTTGTCAAATTTTGGAATCTATCAAACGTCATATTATTGTTACTCAAATCAAATTTTTAAATCTTGTGGAATCTGTGAAATTTGATTCAATCATCATGTGGGAATTTTTTTTTGAAGATCGCAAAATTTCTTGAAATATTTCTGAATCTTTGAAACCGTAGGAGTTGAATGAAATCTTTTCATTTTCTTTCGACTGTTTGATATTTAAAAAATTCTGTAAATCGCTCGAAATCTTTCAAAGTCAAAATGGGATCTTTTGAAAATTCTTCGAATTCTTTCAATCTTGAAAATCTATTTTTTTTTTTATCAATTTGAATTCTATAAATGAATTTTAAAAACCTTGGATGATCCTTTGAAACGTTCTTAAATCTTCCTCAATGAATGACTTCAATTTTTTATTTTTTTTTTCAATCTCTTGAGATCTTCAAAATTTTGAAAAATCGTCCAAATTTCTTTATTTATCGGTAAAAAATCTTGTGAATTTTATTCTTCAATCTTATATACATATAAACGGTTAAAACTTTGAAATATTGAAATTTCAAGATCAATTTTTTGCCTCTAAAAATCGATAATCAATCAATAATTTTAAATAAAATGTGTTTTTTTTTTCTTTTTTTTTTTGTTCCAGAATGTGGACAATCAAGCTCGTCCGAGACGGAGGATTATTTGCGGAGGATGCAATTTTCGAGAATAGCAATGGCTCTATACCGTTCGACACCAATAGAGCTTTCGTCGGAAGTATTTTGGGTGAGTTTTTCTTTTTTTTTTTTTTGTTTTTTTATTCCAATTTATTTTATTTTCTGCCAATGGCCACGATATCGTCGTGTAAGACCCTCGATTAGCCCTCGTCTACATTCCACTACGGTATTTGAACGAATAAATGTAAATATGCGTATATAGGAGCTAAAGGGTAGATTTTTCGAGAAATATGTGAGCATAGGAAAAGTTATGAATATACCTACCCGAGACCCTGCCCTATGTGCCCTACTTGTTTGAACGGTTATTGATCTTCTATTTTCCCTCGACGATTTTCTGCTCCTACCCCGCGGCCCCACTTTCTCTCACCCTCTTTCTCTCTCTCTCTCTCTCTCTCGTCAGCCCTTGGATTATTATCTAGTCTTATCAAATACTCTCGTGAAGATGTGAAGATACACGAATATTAACGATTTTTACGAAAAAAAAAGCTAATTTTAGACTAATTAGTAGAATTTATCTTACGATTTTTAAGATCCAAAAATTGCAAAATTGAAGAACGAAAAAGAAAAATTAGAACTCATTAACAAATTTTTTTCTACACTGTTAATTTTTCATTAATTAATTGGTTAAAAAAAAAAATCGGAGATTTTAGTAAATTTTTCGATAATTTTTTTTTTGACACTTTTGGACTTAATTCTTATTAATTCTTTCTAAAATTTAAAAATCAAAAAAAAAAAAAAAAAAAAAACGCGTGGAATTTCAATTTCTATATAAATTTTGGACCACTTTTAATTTTTTTTTCTTCTTTTCATACCCTCAGAGCTTTTATGACCATGCGAATGGTCGCGGTGGTGTTAAATATTGGGTCGAACGAAATACTTTATCACGGATTAAACTTTAACTTCCTCTTTCAATTTTTATCTCATGTATTATATATATATCCGAGTGTGAACGACGAGTTTTGCAAATACGATAAATAAAACAGAATTTCATCGTATAAAATATACACTAAGCTTTCCAAGAGAGAGAAAGAAAGATAGATAGATGGATAGATATGATATAGAGGTAGGTTGATGGCGTAAAGATTTCGATCGTAATGCAACCAGACTTTAAAACCAGACTTTTAAGTCATAAGCCAGAGAATATAGAGCTAGACGATAAAACTTGGGAGCTTTTTCTATCCTACAAATATATAATAATGGAAGACGGGAAGAGGAAAAATAAAAATTGAAATTGAGTAAGTTTGAGGTTTCGGTGGTATTTCAATTCTTCCTTATATTGTATTCCATCTACAGATAAAAAAAAAATAAAAATTCAGCAAAAACGAAAAAATCAAAAAAAAAAGCTTCTTGTTTAAAAATTGGAGAGGAGGGGTTTAACGATTTCCATGGTACGAGAGCTTTGGGGCGTAACACGAGGCTAAACTTTACTCCAGAGTGTAGATACGTGTACCTCTACAGTCTTTTTATTCTCTCTTCTTTTTTTTTTTCTTCTTCTCTTCTCTTCTCTTCGTGTGAAAATCCCCCGAAGACCGAGGGTCTTAAGTTTACATATTTAGACTTTTTTCTATTCTACGGTAGGTATAGGAGAAGCTGTATCCTTCGAGATAAGTTTTTAGAACTGCTTATATAGTTTTTTTTTTTCATCCTATATCCCCCCTAGTTGTAGAGTCGCGAATCGCGAGCTGAGGGTGAGAAAATCACTTTATAAAAAATAGAAGTCCTATATAATGAAAGCAAAAAAAAAAAAAACGAGTTTCTTTAGATTTCTTAGACTTAGGGTGAATGAGAAAAATGAACAATTCTGTTGTGGTTCGAAATAAAAGCCTTTTTCAGAGCTTTCAGTGATACTGACGTACTTCAAGAGTAGTAGTTTTTTTTTCTTCCACTAATTGACTGGCATAAATTAGAAAAAAATAGTTGAAAGAATTATATATACGATATTATTAATAAAATTGTAGATTTATAGAAATTCTTAAAATGGTGAAGAAAAAGACAAGAAATTTTATGGCGAAGCGATTTTTTTTTTTTTTTTTTTTGATTGTCTTCCTCGAGCGAAAATTTTGATCAATGGAAATAATAGCAAAACTTGTACATATAAGATGATGAATAAAAAAATTATAATTTCGTGCAGGAAAAGTCAGGGATTTTATTTTACTCTTTATAGTTGCCACCATGATTTCGAGTACGATTCCATTGTTTAATGAATTTTTGAGAAGAATGAGTAGCTTGGATCATTTTTTAGCCCTGAAAAATAATTTTTTCAATCAATCTTAATAATTAAACGTCTTCGAAAATCGAACTTTTTAATTTATTTAAAAGCTTCAAAAGTTTAAAGAAAGCTCATTATTGATTCAAATAATAAAAATCCCTCCTATTTCCTGTTCATTTTTTAATTTTTTATCGCTATAATTGTCAATGAGAAATTTGATGAAAGATTAACAAGAATAAAAAATAGGTCCCCAGTTATTTCCACAGCGAAAGAGAGAGAGAGAGAGAGGGAGAGCCACGAGGGTTCTAATGAGCCTGAAACCAAACGAGAGTTGAAAAAAAAATGAGTCAAGGAAAAAACGGGGTGGCAGGTTAAAAAAAAAAATGAAAAGAAAAGAAAAGGTTTATTGCTTAATTAGCATGGCGTGCCAATTATCAACCGGGAGGGAGAAAGAGAGAAAAAAAACGACGTTTCGTTGCTTTGAAAGCCTGCGACAGGCACGAGGATGGGGGAGTTAACGTTTCTAAACGACGTGGACGTGGGGTGAAAATGGCAAAATAGGTACTACAGTTTGAAAAAACAAGAATCGAGTGTTCACAGATTAAAGAAAAAATTAGACTCTATATTTTTCAAATTTTTCATCAGACAAAAATGTCTCTCGGATTGGATTTTCGACTCACGTCTGGCTCGGAGTCGGAGGAAGGGTGGTTTTTGTTCAGTTGGCGATATTCCAACGATCGACAATGTCATTCTGTAACTTTGAATGGGGAAGAACGCGTACGCGTACCCAGCGACATCACCGATTGTACGTGGTGACGACAAAAGGACGCGGTATAAATACCAATTATACAATCTGAATTAGTACTCTCTAAATTCTTTGGAGTGACTATTCACTCTTTTCGGAGTGGCACGATTTTCACTCTTAAACGAGTGACTTTTCCACTCTTATAGAGTGAATAGTCACTCTTAGGGAGTGAAAATTCACTCTTTGAAGTCACTCCTGGTCCCACTGGCATGATTTTCACTCTTGTGGAGTGAATAGTCACTCCAAGGAATTTAGAGAGTATCGATTAACGTTAACGGAGGAGGGGAGCACCGTTTAACCCAGGATTGATCAATTTTTTTCCACCCATAGAAAGCCACAATGATCGCATTGCGGGGATGGAGTCATTAATTACTCAATTTTTTCTCAGTCTCCCCCTCGGTTAGTGTGAATCATAAATTCAAATCGGGAAAGAGGCCATAAGAGGGATGAAAACCGGTGAACCGGATTCTAGAGTGCGCGAATTATAAGCTTCATTTTGAACGATAGAAGCCCAATTGTGCCTCCAGACGTCGTGGAAGTAGAGCTTGAAGAGTGACCATGATTAGGATCTCTGGAACCGTTGATCCGATCGATAAAAAATTTATACACTATTTTGATAACGTTATTATACAAGTTTTGATAGCATGATTTTTCGATCTGAGCTTTTGTTTTTGCAAAACAGTCAGAAATGTTTCTGAAAAGGAACAAAACGTTGTATTTGAGTACATAATTTGCCTCTAAAATATGATAACTGTGTGAAGAATGAAACAAATCCGAATCAGCATACAGGGTTCAAAAGCACACAGATTGAGCTCCGATTTAAAAGAAAAAAATCCAATTTATCTTGAAAACTGCGGTCGCCAGACGCCGCGGAATTAAAGCTTGCGAAGGTGACCGTGATTAGGATCTCCGTGACCATTGATCCGATTGATTTGAAATTTATACACTATTTTTATATCGTTATTATACAAGCTTTGATAGCATGATTTTTCTATGTGACCTTTAGTTTTTGAAAAACACTCCAAAACGTATCTGAAAATGACGAAAAACGTTAAATTTTATGTAAAGATCGATATTTGAAGGAAAAAAAGTCAAATTTATCTTGAAACTTCTGACCTCCAGACGTCGCGGAAGTACAGCTTGCGAATAAAACGGTGACCCCATTAAATTTGTAGTTAAAAGGAGGAGTCATTTTATTCCGAATAGAATTCTCAAAGCTTCCACAGCATCGATTTTTTATTGAATTGAAATATGTCAAAAATATCAAATTTCCCTTCATTTTTTGCTTTTTTCAAATACGTTTTTGATTGTTTTTCAAAAACTGAGGCTCATATCCAAAAACCATGCTACCAAAGCTTGAATAATAACGATATAAAAATAGTGTATAAATTTCAAATCGATCGGATAAACGGTAACAAAGTTCCTAATCATGCTCACCCTTATTTTCAAGCTCAGCTACTTCTACTTTTCAAAGCAAGAAGAGAATTCTTTTCTCTTGATGAAACAGAGTTGATTGGTGGATAAAAATATCGAGATCCATTCTAGATATTTGATTTTCCTCTTTTTTTTTTTTTTTTCAAACCGCGGTGAAAGGCTGTCGTCACAGTCTCGGATAATGAAATGGTAATAAAGGAGAAAAGGGAGCGGGAGTGAGATAGAGGTCTGAAACTCAACATTGTGGCTGGTAAGAGAGAGAGAAAGAAGGATGAGAATAGGAAAGGACGATTCCATTTAGAGATATGCAGATCAGGAATGGCTGGAATTGCGAAGAGGTCGCGTATACGCGGATGCCCGAGCCAGGAAGGCGTCGAGAGCCACTGCAGAGACAAGACTCCACTCTGAATGTTGAATGCTGGTCTTTTGTGCTCTAGCCCAGGGTTTCTCTAGTTTGATCCTAGCCCAGAGCGAATGAAGGGGAACGAAAATGAACGGATGAACGTTAGTCCATGAAAGTAGGAAATTCCTGGCTGATTGTCAGTCAAAATTTCACCAAAATCTGTCCAAACAAGATTTGCGATGACTTTTTATCTTGTCTCCAGCTGTTTTGAATTCTGCAAATCTGACTTCAGAATCTAATTTTCATCAAAATCGAAATCTCTTTAGTTTTTTTGAAGCATATCGAATGCGACAAGTTGAAATTTTGAAAAACTGACTTCAGATTCGTGATCAACGATCCAAAAAAACCATGTGGTACCAAATTTCATTCAAATCAGTTGATCAGTTCTCAAGATATCGTCATTTTTACCTCATTTTTTCAGAATTTTGTTATTCAAATAATTCAAAAAGTATTGAACCTATCAAATAAAAAATCTAATCAGTTCTGAGTTTCTAAAAACCGCGTCGATTGAGACCAAAATGATGAAAATCCGGTTCCTCGTTATCGAGATATCGTCCCAACAAGACACATAGAAACGGGAATTTGATGAAATTGAATTAGTATCAACGTTTCGGATTTCTCGAACCCGTCGTTGATCGTTCAGTGTGCGGATTTAGAAGCGGTTTACCACCCGGCATTTACCGTGTGATCATCCCTGACCAGCTGGGATTTGACCTGCGTACGTTTAGCGGACAATTTTCGGCCAGATTTTGGTTTGGTCAAAAGCTTAAACACGATGGTGCGGTGGTGATGGTCAGGTATCCAAATCCAGGAGCTTCGCTAATTTCGGTGTTAAATCGTCACTCGGAAAACTTATGTACCTCTCCTTCTTGACTTTGTACTGCTTCGAGTTACTGTTCAATAAATCAAAATCACTCTAATATATTTAATTGGAGCAAGTAGTTATTTTTTTTTTCTCTTAAAAAGCAAATTACTAGCGAAAAAAAAAAGCAAAGTAACAAGAAATAAGTGAGAAAATTAACGAAATAATGACCAATAATCCAAGAAATAAGTGAAATAATCGAAAAACTAATTTGAAAAAAACGGAATAATTGAGAAAAAAAAAATCAAGTAATTAGAAATAAGCGAGGAAATTAATGAAATATAAGAAATAATTTCAAATTTCAATAAATGAAGTAGTAATTTGAATCATTTCACTAGAAAAAAGAAAAAGAAAAACGTATTTGCACAAACGTATATTTCAGCACCCCTTTACGGATATATTCTCATCTCCGGTTGATCGCGGTTTTGCACCAACTACCTTCATAGAATTGCTTAGATGGCACAAAATTTCTAGGGCGTATCCGCAGCTCGTCTCATCGTGACCGAGAGAAATCCCGACATCGTTATCCCCAGGAACCCTAGAGCGAATGAAAATAATGATAATGATAATTATTGTTATTATTGTTATTATAAAAGTAATAATTGTTCGCCAGAGGGCGGATGACGTTGTGCTATATTAACTCCTTTCATCAGAAATCCAGAAGAAATTGATTCTGTTTAGAACAACGGTGGAACCAAAGCCTCTGGGAAATAACGATTTTCTGAACTGATTTCACAGTCATTAACGTAATCAGATTGTTAATCAACGCAGAAACTAGGCGACTCCCATGAGGTTTTCCCATCGTTATAGTGGAAACCGTGAAACACGATCAACAGATTGCTTCATTTTGAATTTAATTCGTTCAAAATAGTTCGAATTAAGTTTATCGGTATTGAAAAATCGTGGGATATTATTGGAGATTTTAATGATCTGATAACCGCATGAGAACCGTTTTTTTTTTTTTTTTACGTTACAAGGATTTTCCTCACGGCAGCCGTTTTCCTTATCTCTTCGGAAATTCGATAGGATAAGGGTGTAAAAATACGCAAACTGTTGACCCAAAGCCTGCGATTTAAAACGTTCTCATTGATTCTAGGCATCGAATCTGTTTGAAAAAAATATATATAGCTTGCGAAGAGACGTTCAATTTCGATTTTCATTCAGTTATAACGACTTGAAAATGATTCTAAAGAAACTGCAAACACTTTTGAAAGACGAAATTAATTTCAGATACTTCTGAAGAATTGATTTGAAAAAAAAAAAAATCATTCTAGTATTGTAAAAAGTCACTTTTTGACGCCTGTTTTCGTTCCGGCAAGTGGCACTTTATACCGCTGAGTTCAAAGTTGCGGTATAAAGTCTTTATTCCGCAACTTTGATGCGCAGTTCGAAGTGCGCATGTCAAAGTTGCGGGATAAAGTCTTTATACCGCAGGTTACCCCCTCTCTGCTACCTTTTACAGCAGCTCCTATACGCAGTTCGTGCGGAACTCAACTGGCGTCAAAGTGACTATTGATGCCTTTTCCGTAAAAAATATTGTAGTAAGTAACTGTTCAGCAAGTTTGCCAAATAAACAGTTACTTTATGCGCATGTCACATAAATATCTATTAATTCATGTTAAATCGCATTAATTTTGATTAATTTATTTCCCCCTCGGTTCTGTATATACAGTGATAAGAAAATACCGATCCAGGGGGGGGGGGGGGGGGCTAGAGAGTAATAAAATTTATCAGCCAATTCCTATGACCATGATTTTCCCCCAAGATCCTGATATAAACCACGTGGTATAAATTTTTGGTCAACAACCCCTGGGGCAGACGAGGACCCCTCAACGAACCAACCTGGTTGGGTTAGCTGAGGGGCACTCGACTCTACGGCAATACCGGTGGGGGTATATATCTATACAGTAATTTCCACGAGTGTCCTGCAGGATCCTTGCGGGACTCTCGACTATATATCCAACATTTTCTGACCACTGTATGTATAAGAGCATCAGCTCCAGTCCGTTCATCGCTCATGACTCGAATATATATATATGGTATATCGCATGTTGCAACCACGGAGGGATTTTCTCTGTCTGACGGAAACGGAAGTTACCACCGGTATCCGGTTGTCTGGTATATAGCCGGACTGTACGCTGCAACAGCAGGGCTTTAACTTGTTATTAAGTTGAGACATTTATGCAATTAACGAAAGGCACGTAGTCGTAGTCGGTTGAGCCATCGCACGTACAGGATTCGTTACGATTCTTTAGAGTGGAACCCATTTTTACGCCCCCTTTGGCAGAAGGGACCGAACATCGAATTCCGATCCCTCAATTTTTATTATACGGTAAGTCACGAACGGAAGTTGGGGGATTGAGGGGGTGAAAAGCCTGACAGATAGAGAGAACTTAAATACAGAGATTAAGAACCTCTGAGACACTTTGTGAATGGGAAATTTTATCTGGATAGTAAACTTGGGCCAGCGCGCTGACTGATTTTATCCATCGCGATATATAGTTTTAGAGTAACTAAAACTTCTTTTCTCGTTATTCAGGAAGATATGTTTGATACTGGACGAATTAATCACTATCTTCATGGACAGTGAAGAAATTCTAATCAAGGACGATGAATCTTGATGAAATTTTATAAAGTTTTATAGAAATGCCATTTTATAGAAGTTTTATGAAGTTCTAAGAAGTTTATCGAAGTATTATTTAGAATTCTAGAAAGTATCATGAAAATCCTGGAGTCCAATTGAGTTTCATTAAGTTTAATGAAGTTCTAATGATTGCAACGAAGTTTTGTCAAGCCTATAATGAAGTTTTGCGAAGTTTAATGAAGTGCTCTCGAAGCAAAATGAAGTTTCATCAAGTTTTATGAAGTTCAAAGAAGTTTATTGATTGAAGTATTATTTAGAATTCTAGAAAGTATCATAAAAATCATGGCGTCCGATTGAGTTTAATTAAGTTTAATGAAGTTCTACTGATTACAACGAAGTTTTATGATGTCTATAATGAAGTTTTGCAAAGTTTAATTAAGTGCTCTCGAAGCGAAATGAAGTTTCATTAAGTTTGATCAAGTTCCACCAGATATAAAGAAGTTTTTTCACGTCTAATGAAGTTTCGTGAAGTCTATAGTCTAATATCTTGGGGTTGAATTAAATGTCGCGAAGTTCAATAAAGTTCTTCAAGCAAAATGTCATTAAAG
>JAFFZH010015678.1:0-15740 GCA_018420115.1 Euura saliciscinereae | reverse complement strand
TTTTTTTTTTTTAAATCGCGGAATCTCATGAAAATATTCGTTCGATCAACAGGAAAACATGATGCTGATCACAGTTACCGGAGTATTCAAGGAACTTGATGGGAAAAAGAATCCGACCCGGTTCTTCAATCGAACCTTTGTCATAGTGCCGGAGGGCGGCGGATACTGTATCAGAAACGAGCAGCTCCACGTCGGACAGCCAACGGAGGCCCAGGACAAGGCGGCATTTGTTCAGACTAATCAGCAGCAATCACCGACGGCTTCTTCGTCAGCTACGCCTCAGGCCGCGTCGGGATTGATAGACGACTCTGCTAAACGCGAAATGACGATAGCGCTCAGTCAACAAACGTCTATGAACTTAGAATGGAGTTTTAAATGCTTGGAGGAAGTTAGTTGGAACTTTAACAACGCGTTGACGGCGTTTCAAGAATTTTTCAAACTTGGTCAAATACCCGCGGAAGCCTTTGCCAAGTGATCCTTGATGTTTTTCTTTTATTTTTATTGTTTTGGGATGTAAACAACGGTAAAGACGATTTTTGAGATCGACGATCGAAGGAGGGTGGCTAGTTTGAAAAATTCGTCAAACTCGTTACGACCGACGCTGAGATTGAAAAAATCTTAATCTTGATCATAAATTGAGAGAAGAAGAAGAAGAAGAATTAGATTAATTTTGCCTTCTAATTACTTACAGTATTTTTTCCAAAGTCACGAATAACGACGAGTTTATCTTAATTTTTGCTTCGATTTATGTATTCCTAATTCTAGATCAATTTTTTTTTCTTCTTCTTTCATATTAAAATTTCATCTACTCGAAAGAAAAAAACGAAGAAAAATACCTCTAATTAAATGAATCACGAAACTCTGAGATTGTCAATTTTTTTTTTTTTTGTTTCTTCGTTTTTTTCTTCTCTTTAATAATATAATAATTACTTAATCATTCATATCAAGCGTTTAAATCGTAGAAAAAAAAATAGGATACTAAAAAACAGAGGGAAAAAAAAATTAAACGTAAAGAAAGGAAAAAAGAAGATAAAAAATAGTCAAATTCGTAACGATTCGATAGAATTTTCATTCCGAGCTTGAAATTACTTAATCAATATTATTTCGGATCCCTGACCTCTGGACAATTTTGAGTATCAGATCTCGTCGCCATAACTTCTGTTTATTCGAATTAGATTATTGAAAAGGAATATAAACTACAAAGACAAGAAGACAAAAAAAAAAAAAGAAAATACAGATGAAACAATAATTACTGTGTAATGAGATTATGGATTGACACTAGGAAAAAATGACATTGGCGCACAGTCTCAACGATAGTTGAATTTGTTAGTTATACCTAATTGAACAGTTAATTGTAAGATTCGTGAATCCCTTGACGATAATTATTGATATATATATATTTTTTTTTTTCTTCTCTTATCGATTAGCATTAGCCGATACCTCGTTCATAACCGGAATGAGCATGAAAAAATAAGTTTATTTAATTTAATCCACGTTATCGATAAAATAATAGATAAATCTGATAATATAAAAAACATCTAAACAATACAAATAATTATTAATTTTAAGAAACATTTGAACGAAAAAGAGACTTAAAAAAAAAAAAAAAAAAAAAAAAAAAAAAAAAATCTGTCGTCGAAGTGAAATGATAGAAGAATCAAACTCGTATCTAAATTCCGATCGGAAGCGATGATCGCGCGCATATTTGCAAGAAAACAAGAAATATTGCAACTGTTTTTCGGAGGGAACGAGATACGAATTTTCAAGTGAAATTTATCGTACGGTAACGATCGAGTCGAAAGAACGAAGTCACTCGACGATCGTTTGTTCGGAGATTAATATCTCTCAGCAGTGGATATACACCGTACAATCTTCGAAAATAGACGACGTACTGCGTTAACTGAATTCTCGAACTCTGACGACAAAAAAAAAAGAAAAAAAAAAAAATCGAGAGTGTTTTTCGTTTCCCCATTTGATAATGATGACACGATGATGGAAGAAAGAAGAGAAGAAACAATATACATAGATGTATCGACTGGTAATAAAAATTATTAAAAAAAAATAAAAAAATTCAATTAAAATAAAAAAAAAATCACGAGGTGTCAACTGTGCGAAGATTGAAATTTTGCACGAAAGACAGTATAATATAATAATACAAAAAGGAAAAATACGAACATATGAATCACCGATTTAAAAAAAAAAAAAAAAAAAAAAAAAAAAAAAAAAAAAAAAAAAAAAAAGAATACAATAATGTATTAAATCATAGAAATATATTTCCTTGCTCATTTCTTGAATAAAAAATAAAAAAAAAAAAAAAAAAAACCAAAAAGAAAATCCATGAAACAATTTGAAAAACAAAAAAAAAACAAAAAGAAAAATGTGTATTGCATTTTCATTTAATGCAGATAATTAATTTTGACTTTTTAGAATTAAATATGACATAAATAATATTATGAAAATTATATAAAATTTTCATCGTTGAAGGATTCACACCATGATATTAATAAATTATAATAATAATAATAATAGTAATAGTAATACTACAAGCTAACGTCTTTTATGACTAAAAATTTTATTATTTATTACTATCATTATTATTATTATTATTATTAACAGAAATAAGTATATATACAGCGGTGATTGTGTTCTATATAATAAATGATTAAAATGTGATTTAAAATTAAACGCGAAAAAAGCGAATAATTTTTCTACTAACGTTATATTAGTATAATATTATATTTAACAATAAAATAAATATACGGTTTAGGGTTGATGACTGTATTTAATATAAATATGCATAAATGTATATATATACATAAAAACTGATATAGAAAAGGAAAAACTAAATTTAAGAGTTGCAATTTTAGTTACGTTGTCGATTCGTCGCTTCAACTATTTCAATAATTAATTTTTTTTATTTCATTCCTTTTAAATCATATATACGGTTCGAATATCGAAAACCGTAAAATTGTTTTTCAACGTTTGAAGGACGCAAGAAAAAAAAAAGAATAATTTTTATTTTGTTTTATTTCAATTTTATCATCGATCTTCTTCAATAATTTTTTAACTCAAAAAACGTTACAGTTATGATCTAATGTGTGTAACTTGTTGAAATATATTCAATTCCTACGGAGGTGTGCGTACCTGTGTCGTAGGTGTATCCCGTATCGTTGTGTAAATATTGGTAAATATTTTTTATTATCCATAAAATATAATAGTATACGCATCTTATATATATAACGTGTGTGAAAGAGGCGAGGAGATTATAAAATCAATTCGATAAATTGATTATTATATAAAAATAAATAAATATTTTATCTTCTATAATTGTATTTATTGATTTTTCTCAAGAGATCATCAAAATTATTGTAACTTACTTAAGTATTCGATTCTTACACGGTATGGTAATAAGTATAATAATAACACACACACACAATAAAAAAATGTTGTGTTAAAAAAACAAACTAACTAAACAAGCCAAAAGGCATGCCATCGAAATATTCGATGGACGAATTTGAACTACTGTGAATACAGGCCTTTTTACGGCACAGGCATTAAAAAGTCACTTTTTTTACGCCTGCGTTTTCGTTCCGGCAAGTGGCACTTTATACCGCTAAGTTCAAAGTTGCGGTATAAAGTCTTTATTCCGCAACTTTGATGCGCAGTTCGAAGTGCGCATGTCAAAGTTGCGTAATAAAGTCTTTATACCGCAGGTTACCCCCTCTCCACTACCTTTTACAGCAGCTCCTACACGCAGTTCGTGCGGAACTCAACCGGCGTCAAAGTGACTATCCGTAAAAAATATTGTATGGGGCGCGCGCAGAAAGTAACTGTTCGGCAAGGTTATGTTTTTAGTACTCGCCGTTGCTTTACAAGGCTCGTACGAAAAACATAACCTTGCCGAATAAACAGTTACTTTCTGCGCATGCCACATAAATAGCTATTCTTCTCAGACCCGGTTCATGATTTGACGTCGAAAATGCAATTCGAAGCTCGGATTGTCAGCTTTGAGATGCCCCTCCCATTTTCGACACATAAAATGGGCCTATATTTAATTAGAAGTTTAAATTCATAAACCAGGGGGAAACCGTCGCCCCTAAAAGGAGTCCACATGTCGATACCTCCAGAAGAGTCACTGTTACTGGGGGAACGCTGATATAAGTTGGTAAACCTTATCATTCGGAGGTATCGATGTGGTCCCTGGTAGAGATTCGTCGAGTTTTACCAGAATCCAGTGTAGAAACTGGCCAGTGAAACTGTATCTTCCGAAGACTAGACAATTCAGTCGATATCGGGGAAGAATTACCTTGGCGACAAATTGTTCAAAACTAGATCTATAACTTGACTAGATTATAATCTTCTTGATACTAGAAGGAACAAGCGTTACCAGATACTGTCCAGCAGTCCAACATGTCTACGGACAGTTCTGGGCAGGAAATATTTCTACCAGGGCTTTTACAGTCTACCTTATAACTAAATAATGGAATATACAGTGAAAAGTGTGGTGTACTGGACCAGGTTTTGATGAAATACTATGAGGTATACGTCGATGGATCGTCAATATCAATTGGCATGGAGGGATACTCTTTCTCCAGTCTCCTCGGTGTCGTCTTGCGCGTTTAGCCTCAGTTCCTGAAAACCAAGATACACGATAAAGACTCGAGTCTAATTCACACGAAGCTGCAATTGATTTCAAACCCGACGAGTGAATAGCGTGAATTTAATCGCTCACCGGATCTTTGGATGCCTTTGCTGCTTCCAGCTTCTTCGATCGTTTGAAGAAACCAGCCTTGTATAGAATAAACGCTAGAAGACACAATAGAAGGATACCGAAGATTATCGAACAGGGTAAAATCCATTTGGCCATAGTCCCCGGCTCCATGTTGACCGAATGGTTCAGGGTCGTCGAAACGTTGGCCGACCTGTTTGTGGAAATAATATTCTATACATCAATGAAGAATCAAGTCGTCCGGGGATGATTTCTCCGGTAAATGGCGTATGCCATACTTGAAGAGTGATTCACCGCACGGATAGAGCAATCATAACGTGACTCACACAGGGGGTTTGAAGTCGAAAAAGGCTTGTCCCTCCAACTTGAGTTCTGCGCTCGTGTGGAACTCGATTGTCGGAGGTTTCTCGTCCGCTGGAAGATGAAAAGAAGAAGCAAAGATAAGACAAAGAGCAATCACTGAAAACTTTGATAGCGAAGGAAAAAGCATCGCGGAGAGACGTCAAATGTAGCCAATGGAGCTGTTTGCTATCTTACAAGTGTTGAAGACTCCGGTGTCAAGGGTCATGTCCAGGACCATGTTCGCAACGTCGGTCTGGGGTCTTTCGAGGTTGAAGCGACATTTGACAAACTTGCACTCTACACCTCCCGTCGAACAATTCAAGTAAATTGTCCTCCGAACTTTTTCCACATCGTCTATGACCGCCTTTCCATCGCCGTCGTTGGGAACTTCGCGACTGGTCCTTGGCTTACCACCCGAATCAATGTCACTGTCACTCACAGTGCACTCGTGAGTTGTTCCAGAGCCATCTATGAGCTAGATAAAAAGATAATCAAAAGCAATTGGATTAACTATATCATCGGATGTATCAGGAATACGTTATCAATCGATGTTCACCTTGGGATCGTTGATTTTCAGAAACGAATAGTTCGCACCCCTCATGGAGGTCGGCACCTTGACAGTCAAGTATGCGCTGTGAATTGGGCTCGGGCCAGACCTGAGGACTTGGTACGAGTGCTGAATGGGGACTTTCGCCTTGTCTCTGGACCAGTCATAGTCCAGCTCTTCCTTGTCTGTCGCCCTGTGAAGCGATCATCGATGATACGTTAATGAACGAACGTGGGTTGAAGTGATTGATTGAACTTACCCAGTGAGAGAGATGTTGGCTAAGCTCTTGGTGGGCAATTTGTGAGAGACAAAATCCGTCTGCTTAATGTCATCATCTTTGCTCAGTACTTGTATGCTGAAGTGCAAATTTTTTCTGGCGTTCGTTACGACGACGTCTTGCATATTGAGGCCTATGTAAATACTTTTCTGCAATTTCAGTTACATACATGCGTCAGTATCTACAATTATATGCGACAATTCCGCAATGCACTGAAATGTGGAAAACAATTTACCGGTTTTTCTTTTAGGATGGGATCGGTAAGATCGCACGATAATGTGACGGTATCACCCGTTCTGGACTCTGCGCACTGCTCTATAGTCTTTCGAAGCTGAACTCTGGGCGGCATGTTGACGGTTACCCGGGTCTGATATGCCGGCTCACCGCTGTTTGCCACCGTCAGGGTTAAATTCACGTCACCGGATCCGACCACCCACGCGCCATCCGGTCTGGAAAGCAACAGAAAATTGTTGTCATCAGTCATTGAACTTCGACACCCCCAAAATCCGTCGTAGCAATCTTACCCGGTATTGCTGAAGTGTTTATTGATTGACAGGCTCGCATTACACACCGGAGCCTTCCGGCATCCCGTGTTGAAGGAAAGAGTGTATGAGTTTATTGTGTTTAAGTTTGTTCTATTCAGCACTGGGGTGAGTTTTTTCTCACTCACATCTGAAATTAGAGGTCAGACAAGTTGAATGTGAGCGATGCTGACGTATATGTGTATGAAAATAACGATTAACAAGGAAGAACCTTTTTTTAAGTTGTGGGTAACGTCGATATCGATTGGGGGAATCTGTTCGTCTTTGGGAATACTGAGGATTTTGCTCTGCAAGAATAAAATGAATATTTAGAAATATAAAAAGTCCAGGTGCGAAGAATATCTTGATGCTCACTGTGTTCAAGAATATCGTTGTGTTAACACACTCCCGTTTGTTGCTGATAAAAGAATGGTCGAATTGCTTCAAAGATCCACCTATGGCCCGATTATACTTTTTGTCCACTGTCACATTGAACGACAAATCTGTACCGATGATAAACCACGTTACACATATTGTAGAGTTTTCACAAATGAACATTGTACAAACAAAGTTTACATTCATTGTGTGGAAAGTGGATAATGATCACTGGCCACCAATTTAGCGATTACCTTGAGTGTTTGGCACGTCTGGTCCCCAGTACGTGAGACACATAATGAGAATGAATTTTTCGGCGGTTTTTTCCAACAAGTTTGGATCCGCGAATAGTGTAGTGATGTTCGTCCTGATGACAGTTCTGCTATGCAGTACGACGACGTGGCCCGATTTGTACGCGCCAATCGCCAGGTCTGGGTATCTGCGGGGTTGAATCAAGGTCATTACAGAAGTAAAAAAGGCTGACCATGACTCCACCTCATGGTTATGGACAAATCTAAGACCGTTTACCCATTGCCGTCAATGTCTGCGGGACGCGACAAAGAGAATCCGAATCGTTCGATTGGATAATTGAGGCTGAACTCCGACGGTTTGATCATCTGCATAATCTGGCTTGAAGGATCTTTCGTTCCAAGATCCCTGCTGCCGTAGTAGATGTAGACAACACCCGAATCTTCCCACGGAACGCTCACGATCAGATCTACACATTGGCACGAAGAGACATTAATCTGGTGTATAGAAACTATGGTCATCAAGTGAATTGCTGTGTATTATGGTCGTGGGAGTCTCACCTGAGCAACCGTCTCTGTCAAGGTCAGAGGAGGCCAGGGTGTAGCCGAACAGTCCATTCGCCGCTTTACCTTCCAGCGTTCCCACTTTCGTTAAAGTCCCCTGAGATAAAAGACAAAAACATACAATCAATTGGTGGTACAGTCGACAAAAAATGGCCATAGCATTAATTCAACATCAAGTCATGGACAAGCTGAAAGAGATTTTGTGGAAGGAGGATATGATGCCTTTGAAAAAAAGTCGCGCCGAAGATAAGACAGAGGTTGGACTCGGTACCCACGATGAACTTACTTGTCTATGGCCATGATATGTGTATACCCGACCGGAGTCTCTTTTGCCGAAGTGTGGTGCACCAACAGCGAGATCATCGCAACCGTCGCCGTTGAAGTCTCCGGTGGCTAAGCTCGCGCCAAAGTATTCGCCTAGTGTCGATCCGTCCATTCGGATCGCGTTTGATTTATTTTTAGAAATTGGTTCAAAGATCATGACCTGGAGAGACAAAATTATTTTCAACAATTAACATTTGTCACCCTTTCATGATTTGCTACTGGTATCCAAACTCACCCTGCCCTTGCGCGACCACGCTGGTGCTCCGGCCGCATAACGCAGTCTTTTGTCCCCAAAATACCTTCCGGAAGATACGGAATAACCTGCGAAATTTAAACTACTTCATCAGGACGCAAGGACTCGCGTCTGTTGATAAACTCAGAGTGCTGTATGTATGTAGATGTACATGTTCCGATACAGTATAAAATCGGGATAATAGTTGCGGATATGCATGAGAAGGAACGAACCGAGCTGATCCAGTCCATCTGCGTCGTCCCACGAGTTGGGCCCGTCATCGTTCGTTGTTTCGATATGCGCATTGTTCACTCCCGGTTGTCCTATGATGTAAGTAACCTGGTTCCATGGATCCTTTATGGAGTAGTGGACTGAGAACCCTTCTACGACGCTGAAATTGCTGTCTATTTTTCAAAATGGACAAAAAAGTATTCAACAGTCAATACTTGAATATGCCATCGTTCAGTTCGAAAGATATCGAGCCATCGCAATGTCTATACTCTGAGATGGCTGGTCCAATCAATTACTCGAATGTGTACTACCAGAAAAGTACTCAGATGAGAAGAGGAAATTGATTGATGAATGTTTTGGGCGTTCGTCATGAAGAGTATTTCTACAATCGTCAGCTAAATTATCCGCGCAGACTGGATCCTAGATCCAGGAAAACTTGATTCATACTTTTATATGCTTGAAACCGCAGTATACTTCCTTCGAGTTTGTTAAACGACTGTCGTATGTCCTCATAACGTTGCGGAATTATTAAACGAGAGGTTTTCTTTCATATCATATTAAACTGCGATAAATAACGTAACAGTACCGAGAATTCGTTGGGAACATACGCTACTGCATGATGTCATACCACGATATATCGGTTTACAGTACGATCAGAATATCTGTAAGATTGATTTCGGAGTATGATACACCAGCGCTGAACGTGACACAGTGTCAAACATGGAAGTGCCGCATGAAAAGGATTTTTCCTTTTACCCCAAAAATTGAGAGTTGAGTTTCCACTAGATTTCCACCTTTGAGGTCTAGAGAACCACATCCAACAGTTTCCAATTCATGAAACCTATTTTAGCACTTAGCCTTTGGACGAAATCACTTACTTTCGAAGTTATCAGGTTCATGTAGATGGTATAGAGTGTTGCTTTCGAGATTTGCTGCGTAGCAGGCACCGTGCATGAACTTCACACCGTCCCCAAATCGTGGAGAATAGGCGGGAAGGACCAGTGTTTGCGGCGCGCAGACCTATGAATGGGATACCGAAACGATAATTCTGAGTATCTCCGAAAATGGTGTCACTGAGAAGCTATAAAAGACGAATCCTCTTCGTCTGATTACCATAAACTCCGAATTCTCTCCCGTTGCCATGCTACCACCAAGCCAATGTGGATGCCTGGTGTGTTCGTCATTGTGCTTGAGCGGCTGGCACGAGGAACTTTGTTGGTCTTTTGCACTGCAGCGATACACCTTGCCTTCTCCTCCAGTGGAATTTGGTGCTCCAATGAACAGGCTGTGGATGTGATCGAGCCTCAGTCATCGTCTTGTCGTAAATTGATAATGTCTAAGTACTTACAAACGAGAACTGAGAGATACGCTGTACCCAAAGTAATCAGACTCTGCTGAATCCGGGTTCGCGTAGACACCAGGGTCACTGGTATCCACGTTGTATGAGAGAACGAAACACGGCGAAAGAGCCAGGGAAACGAGCAGAACCGCTAACATCGTTAGTAGCGGCTAATAAACGATCAGACGAGACGAGGATATGACACAACTTCACTTATCACAAGCGTCTGCGGGTAACTGAGGAGACCGACTGACGGAAAACCACCAGATCAAGCGCGTGGTGAGACACAGGAGGAAAGAGATGTCAATGATACAGAATTAGGAGTGGGGGAATGTGCGATCATAGGATCATTCTTCTGTTACAATCATGTAATAATGGCACCGCAGTCACTATTTCAGGAAACGATCCATTGCCCGGAAATTGTCCAAGAATAATACAATGTGTTGTATATTTATAACAGTAATGAGATAAGATTTATTGTAAAATTGTAAAATAAAAACTTTCTGTATGTTTCTCATATTTATTCACACATGAACCTTATGGTTCGAATACAAAGAACAATTTAAAAATAAACCATCGGGTGCCCAAATGAGGTATTTGACTGGAATTGAGCGATTCTGCGGATTCTCAAGATAATTTGGATGATTCTCGGGAGCTCTCGGTGTCTTCGGGTACTTGGCGGCGATAAGAACCAGGAAAGTTGCAAAATCGCTTTCCTGGAAAGAACGAACAGTGGCATAACTCGGTCTGATATCTGGATTCCAAGAATTAATCTTCAAGAATTATCATGTTCATGAATTTAACACAGAGATTAAAAAGACTATAATAAGTATGTAAATTGAGTCGGTTCTGGAAATAGAATAATCGTCGAATACCAATAACCTCAGTCACGGTATAATATGACTCATTGAACAAATATACAGGGTGTCCACGAGCCGAGTGCTTTCATTTGACTCATCTATTCGGGATGATGAATATTAAATATTGATGAAAATACCTCTTGCAATATTTATAGTGAGAGTAAAAACTTGTTTTACAGTAAAAAGTTGTTTCTTCCTAAAAATTTTGCAAGATGACTTCCAAAATTGAATTACCTGGTTCGCTGTCACCCTGTATGTCGTATGCAGTCGAGTATACTCACGATCAGTTCCGAGTGCCGGACGCCAAGAGCAAGGTCAAAACGCCCGCGTGAGTCAGCTACGACCACACTTACAAAGAACTCAATTCGATGAGCGACCGTTCTAAGAAGACTTTAGTCACTGAAACAGCCGGTAGTTTCCGATCACGAATCTCGCAATCAACTTCGAACACTTTCCTGTTGGACTTAAGGTGAAATGAGAGTCACGTGACCTCGATATGATTTACACTTGGAATTTTCAAACGCTATTTTCTCAGCCAAAACACATTCGATTGATGTGAAATTGATATCAGTGACGTAGAAAAACTCAACGAAGGGCCTGCCAATCGTGGATTTTCGAAAATCGAGACGTAATAACAGTTTTTTAACAATATTGTTCTGCAATCCAAGGAAGTGCCGCCTCTCTCCACGAGGGGCAGCACCTCCTTGGGTTACGGAACAATATTGTTACACAAAATTCTGATTATGTCTTTCGATATTCGAAAATCCACGATTGGCAGACCCTTCGTTCAGTTTTTCTACGTCACTGATGTCAATTTCACATCAATCGAATGTGTTTTGGCTGAGAAAATAGCGTTTAAAAATTCCAAGTGTAAATCATATCGAGGTCACGTGACTTTCATTTCACCTTAAACGATGTTCCTTTGCCTTCCATTTCGGGATGTTTTTCAACGAATCAATGGATGTAACAACATGAGAAAAATTTAACTCCTCGGGTTTAATTCTGATAAATTGTTCTCCTGCGAGAAGAAGAATTTCCGTCTAAAGCTGCTTTCTGATTGGTCTGAACTATGCTTATCACCGTTTACACCGGAGAAAAAAGTTATCATAATGAGGGCCCTGCATGACTGACGATGAAACGTTGACGGATGAATCCATAGAGACTTCTGACTCAAATTTGAATTTTTTTTCTTAATGCTTCACAGATTTCTGGTGATTTCTCAGTGACGGACTGAAATAAATCATAATGTGTAATGAAATTACGATGTCTAAATGCGATAATGTTCGATATTTGTATAATATTTACACTTGAAATTTTGTTCATACTAATTGTGATTAAATCACGCATTTAGTTCTGGAACAATCTATTACACCAGTCGAAGTTACAGATGTCGGGGAACGTTCTCATAAAACCGCAGAGCTTGTGGCTTTGATTACGTAGTATGGGTCTGAAATCGCATGAAATCTATCTCGGAAAGTTCGTATAATAAAGTCTTGCATAAATATATCCTTATATGTTGAGGACTTTTCTGCGATTTGGTGACGTAATTTGCAGGAATATCGTGGCGGAATCATGTGTAATTAGCTCAATAGTATTTTATCCTAAAAAAATCATTGTGAAATTGTGAAGTCCTCTGTGGCGTAGATGCGAATTCTAGTTCAGATTGCTCATACACAATCGAGTAAATTGAATCCGAACTCAATGAGAGACTAACTAGAATGTTGGTTCTGCTGAAATGCTTACCCAGTATTTTGGCGGTCATTTTCACTATAGGGAAGTTTCCTCAGATTGAACCTTGACAAATGTCCGTGATAAACGGGTGCGTGATAATTAAATACAATTTTTGAAAATTATGAGAGTAATAGAATCAACTTCAGGTGACTGTAAACAGTAATTGAAAATTATCAATTTTCAAACGCTACGTGACGTCACACAGTACCTCGGCCGCCTTGTTATTCTGTTCACTATTGTTGTCCGCAGCGCCGACAGACGGTAAAACTGTGCGTACAAGGTACTGTGTGACGTCACACGCGACCGGGAAATTCAAATGCTGTATTAACATAACTTGATTTACGTGAAAACTAACTATAAACAATTAGGCGCAATATGTTTTTCATCAATCCTAATCATCAAGTTATCGGATAAGAGAATAAAAAAAATTCATGAAACTTCCCTATTCGAAACACTACGTAAGTTTTTCGTAAAAATGATATTAAAATTTTGTACAAAATCTTCGTGGGTTAGTTATACGCGAAATGTGACGCATGTAGCTCGAATCCGAGCCGAGACCGGATGGACCACGTGTGAATGACACACAGCTCTACTCACATCATTTTCATTATATAGATATTTTGGAAGGAAGTGGTCAGTTGGATGGAAGTGAAAGTGGAAGTGGAATTCACTACCTTCCGAAATGTATGATGTAAATGATGTTTATGGAATCTTCCCATTACTAAAATCCCACGGGTCACCGATAGTGATTCATATTGTATTGACGCAAGTACTTGAATCGTTAATTCGTCATCACTTCTGAATATTCAATAAAGTTTTATCATCGCCTGTACCTTATCGATACAGCTGTGCATCGTGGACTACGAATACCTAAATTCAAATATTATTTTGTTCAGAGGTGGATGCCTAATTGGCGTTCACATCATCTGAGTTTAACAAAAATTTCTTGACGTTCATTATTCTTTGTCTCATTGTGTGCATTTTTTTTTCACTTGCATTCCCTCAAAATCTGAAGAGAGATTTCAAGAATGATGAAAATCAACTAAATGACGCACATTATCTTGAAAATCGGAAAAACTCGTTTTCTTAAAAATGAAACTTCTTTTGTTCCATACATGAACGGAAAGGCCGATCTCGCTACCTATTTTGGGGGAGCGAAGTGCGGCTTTACCGACCGCGAACTCTTTCTTTCCGCTGGGAGACTATTCGGTAAGAAAGACCAGTCTTTCCTCCCTGAAAGTCTTTATTCCCTGAAAGCCTTTCTTCCCTAGTTTTCTCTGCCGTATCAACCAGTACGGCTCGGTCGGTACGTCACATAACCTAAATGTAAACACTGGTCTGCCCGCGAAATCGGCCTCCGTTCATGTATGGAATAAAATATCGTGTGCACCACGGTCGCCGGACTTTTCACTCCCTCGGTGGATGCCATCCCTCGCCTTCGGCTCGGGTGGCAACTCCACGCTCGGGAGTGAAAACGTCCTTTGCTCCCTTGGTGCACAATATACTATTTCCGATAAATATTTCACACAATATGTGGGATGATATGACTCATAGGTTCTGTGAGTTTGATTGTTGTTGAAGCATCGCTCCATACTGAAAAAATATACACGCTCGGGAGCGAAAATGTCCTTTGCTCCCTTGGTGCGCAATATACTATTACAAGTGACTGTATGGAATCCGTCGATTTCTGTATTGGTTTCAACATTTTTGTCACTTTCGAGCATCTTTTGAAGAGACCGTTTCGGTTCAATTTGCTATATCCTCAAATTTCCCACTCTTCGTAGTTTCCAAGTTCCTAAGTTAGTCTGATCCCTTCTGACGTCACGATCACTTTGCAATAGATTTTACAATTTCATGTAATACATTTCGATGAAATTTATAGGCATCATGGGGCTCCCGCCTGATATCCTCACAGAACTTCGTCAATGAAACGAAAGCTCCGTAGCAAATATGGTCGAAAACTTACTTCACTTTTTCTAACCACGTCTCAACGTTTTTCAAGTCGATCAAATAAAAATCTGAGCAGATATTACCATAACCCTACTGAAAATGATTTTATAATTAATCATATGAAAAATCACCTAGTAAACTACATAGTTAATCATACGATGAATCATAAAATATTATGACCGATTTCAGGATACGATTTACTGTGCAATTTATCATGTGATATTCACAGGTATATGATTAATTATGAAGTTTATCATGTGATTTTTCTTCTGTTCACGACGAAGAAAAGCAAAAAAAACTTTCCCGGTGTGGGATCGAACCGACGACCTCAAAAATCAGAGTCAGTTATGCTAGCGTATTTTTTTTTTTTTTTTTTTAATTTTATTCAAGAACAAAATTAATAAAAAAAAAAACGGTACATAATGAACAAGGAAACTTCAAAACTTCTTAACTTACATAATTTCGTATAAACACGTTATGGCCCTAAGTCGGGCACTACACGGTGTGATGACATATCGTTGGTGGTAGGTAGCTTGGTATTTTCATACGGTTATGGTCTTAGACATTTTATTCATCCCCTAGAGAGCGAATTCTTTCAAAAGAAAAACTTTTTTTTTTTTTTGTCAATTGATCAGGAAAAATGGCCTTGGTAAAAAAAACTGATCGAACAATATTTGTTTCTACCTAACCTACTTACTCCCTATTAATAAATAAACTTAAAACTAAACAACAAGACTGAATAATTATAACATTTGTAGAGAATCGACTATATTACAAAGGGTGATTTATGAGAAAAGAATGTTTAAATAGTGATTATGATATGCTCGCTCGGTAATTAATGAAATATTTAATGAGCAATATGTTTCAGTGCTAACTGGGGATCCTTACATATATGTTCACTTAGGTACCTAATTACTTATTTATTTATATCTAGTATTTGTTTATAATTATTTATGTATCTTCTAACCACCAGTATTTCGCGGTGTTATTTCTGTGGTTGTCTTTCATGTCTCTTGACGGGAGTACTGTATTGTATCTAATGAATTGCCTGTTGGTCGGGTCATTACAAGTCAGGTTCGGCGGGTAAATGATTCTTTTGTCGTGCATTCCTCTTAGCATGTGGAATATGGTGGGTACCATGTCTTTGTCTTGAATGTACCCCATCCTGTCCAGGTAGGTAACGGCCTCGGGTGGGATGAAGCCCGAGTTTCGGGTCCTTTCGAAGTACATGGGGTTTGGTAGAGCTACTCCCCAAATTAAACTGTTGTTAGGTACTTTAACTGCATTTGCGAAATGATCCCTCACGAGCCTAATAGCCAGGCAGTCAATCCTGGGGATCCCTGCCTCGTTATATATGAGTTCGTTTCTTACGAATCTCACATATAAAGACGAGGCTGACCTCCACCTACTCAGACAGGATCTGAGGCACTTTCGTTCGAATACTCTTACTTTTTCCATCATGCCTGCGCT
>JAFFZH010015677.1:57789-71265 GCA_018420115.1 Euura saliciscinereae | reverse complement strand
ATGATCATAATATATTCACATAGATTCATGTATGATCATTCTATAAAATCGTAAATTTATATGATGACATATTTTCATATTTCAACCAATATGATCACGTGGACAAAGAATTTCCATGAATCATCTAATATGATCATAACATATTCACAGATTCATACATATAATCATTTTAAAAAATCGTATATTTCATATTTTCACAGCCAATATGATCACGTAGATGAAGATTCATGTACAAATATCACATGAAATCGTACATAGTGACACATTTCCATGTATGATCATAATATATTCACGTAGATTCATGTATGATCATTTTATAAAATCGTAAATACGATTACATATTTTCATATTTCAACCAATATGATCATTTAGATAAAGATTCATGTACAATCATCACACGAGATCGTATATAGTGACACATTTTCACATAGTATGTGATCCAATATGATCATACATTGCGTATAGATTCATATATAACGATTATATGAAATCTTATATAATTATAAATATCGTTACATGTGACGACACAGTGATCTTCATTTCCTTGTATGTCTCAAAGTGCGAATAATGAGGTAGAATGAAATGGAAAAAAACATTCACCTGACATACTGAATCAACGGATGATCGGTACTCGGATAAATCTGTTGGATTTAACAACCCTGCGACAGGATCGCGTCCGCCTTGGGTTGCGATTCGCGAGGTACTAACCCTTTCAGCACATTCTGGGTCTTCGACTCTGCGCCACCTTGGCGCCGCCTTTATCTACCCCTTAACTTCTCACCCTGTCTAGCGAGTGTCGCGATTATTTAAGATATACAAGCGAAAATTTCACTTGAATCGGAATATATTCCGAGGGAATAATTTCGGGGAGGAAAAGTTTTGATGATAAGAATAATAAATTGTGGAAAATTAATTTCGGCATCGATTCGATCGTAGCTGATGCGGAGAGGAATTGTTATTTTCTGGAACCCGATAATTTCTGTACCGTATAATTAGGTTAATTTTATCTGATGGTAGAGTATCTGACTTTACGTGAGAGTTTAACCACCTGTTCAGGTACATTATGTATAGTGTGCAGGGATCGAGGTCTGCGGATCGACGTGTCCAAAGTTTATCGTGAAAAACTTTTCACCGGATACAACATTGCGAAATTTGGTTATTAATTACCTTTTTTTTAAGGAAGATAGAAAATCGCGAACAATTTTTCCGAACGTTTATACCATCGAGTTCTGACAGTGGGGCGTTTACAGTACCCACTGACAAAGTTCGACGGTTTAAAACCCAGTGGGAAAACGCCATCCGTTCGTTTTATAGTCATATACCTATATATATATATATATATATGATAAATTTTGCGGTAAACTTTTTCTACCCAACATAAAGTATATAGAGAGCCATTTGGATTAATTGGAACATTAATTTGGGAAACGAGATCGCATCAAAAACAGATTTTCACTAATTCTGAATGTTCGTTTCAAAATCCAGAAATCCACTCTCGCTATTAGATAAAGTTAGTATCAAATCCTACAAACTGTATAATAACTTTTATACTGCTAGAATATTTCAATTAATTATATATTACGTATAAATTTCACTTTGACAACTTTTTTACTGCAGTCCATTCGATACTATATTTTTTTTCATACCTTGCCTCAGTTTATTAAACATTTAACACAAGATCAACGTTCTTTTTACTTCTACCAGTCATTTTTGTTTCTTTTATCAGTTTATCAATAACTGGGACATTGTCACTTTAACTATATGACGTGTCTAATTGCATAAGGTCGTAAGCGCCAAAAGTGTGACATTGGTGTCAGAAGGTGTTTTTTTTTTGTCGGGTTATTCGTTCTGAAAATGATCAAAACGTATAGATCATATGAAATAAAAAACATATTAGCAGTCAAAAGAAGAAGATCGTAAGTACCAGTTACAAAAAAAAAAAAATTGGCGGATACGACCTTATGCAATTAACGAAAACCTTTTTTTCACGTCCTTATGTCGTCAGACTGCACACGATATAAAAAGGAGTAAAAATCAAGTCCATCGAACTTGTGACCGTCGTTCGAAAATAGGATGGCTGACGGTGTCTGATTAATGACCTCGAATGTTTCCAAATCAGTTTGAGTGACGCATCAGGTCACCAATATGACACGTGGTCTACACGTATGGCATGGTTACGAGTTTGAGTATAATTTTAGAGTTGCATAATAACCGTTATGGATCGCTTACCTTACTGCGGTTTCGTAGTAGCCCCCCTTTTTCTCCTCATCGAATATCCTGAAGAACAGACCTTCGCAGAGTCTCGGGGTCAGTCCGGGGTTGTTCTGTTTGGATCGAACAGACGACAGTGGTTTTGTTACAGGTCTGTATACGTTTCACTTGATTTAATCACCGTGTAGCGATAATTAATTTCCTGTACGTTCGACGTCGGACGGTCAACGATTTCATTAATTAGCGAATTGATTCAATTTTTAATCAACCAATGCCCTGGCTAGTCCCGCAGCATTGATCCCCGGGTTAGCCAATTATCCTTTTTCAATGGGCAAAATCCATGCATAGCGCAAAATGAACAGCGGTCTGCCAACAGCGGGGATGCGAGCTTTTCAATTAAACGTTAATCAAATGCTTCTAGCGTGTTTATGGGCAGTGAAAGAGTACATCAACTTTTGCTGTTTCGAGTTTTGATGCATGAACGGTAAACCCAAAGTTCGACATAAATCAAGATATCAAAAAACCCTCGAATCATCTTTTGCGGTAGGTTGAACTGAACATGTGTACCAAATTTCGTGTAAAAATAATAAAAATTGTATGAGTTAGTTGAGTTTGAAATTTTTTATTGTACTACCTTCGGTCCCATCATCGTGTACGTTTTGCCCGACGCGCTCTGTCCATATGCAACTAGACACGCGTTGTAACCGGAGAACAGAGCGTCGAGGGCTGATTTTCCGAGCATCTCATAAACCTTCTCCTGGGTAGCGTTACCCTCCGAATCCAAGGTGGAGGAATTGAAACAATAATCGAAACCGTACCTTCTGGTACGTTTCCTACTGTCTCCAGCCTTGCTTGCCGAGACCTTGAGGTTTGTCAGAGACACTTCGTTCCCATCCGTGTGAACGACGATCTCTGCACCCGTGATGTTCACTTCCCTTAATTAAAGAAGGACCAATATTTAATTCCTTTCATCGATTGTTAAAACTTGATAAAACTTTCAATAAAGTTTATTGTGTTCTTTGAACGTCGTGAAAAGCGCTCTTTTTCGTTGCCCAGTTCCCCATTCGGAGGCGCCACCAACCGACCTGCGAGAAATTACGTTTTGTGTGAAAAAGTACTGAAAATTATTCATCATCGTGATTGAAAAGCAATGATTGTGCGAAATCTTCAACGAATGTGTCAGAGCTTTCCAAAAGAAGCGTGCCAGAGCTTCAGCCCGACTTTATGCAACCCGCAAAGCGTCCCGTCACGTGTGATTGCCTCCAGGATCGATGTCGAGGATGAGAATCATCCTCTGAGATGGCGCCACCTGCTGATAAGGACGCAATGCCATCCTGCCGGAGAGCGTCAACTCCTCGAACTACTTTTTCGCACTGAAAGGGCGCTAATCTGTTTTCAATCTTGTTGCTATTCAGGTTCACCGGCTCGTATGAAAGCCAGTGACGACAATAAACGAAAAAGGAAACAATTGAAACCGTTTCGAATCGTCCCACTTTGAACTCTGAGTCATAAAGCTGCAGTGGCCTCAGATTTCAGAGTCTAGGTTATTTCTAGTAGGTAGTAAGAGGGAGAAACTCCTTCTTTTACACAAGGCAGCAAAGCCAAGGTTTATGGACGTCGAGCAAGACAGCGCATATCATTTTCTTTGGGAGAAAGAAAATGGCGTGAATAAAATGAATAATAAAAAAAATTAGTTGTGATTCGATTATTTTTTTGTCTCCGTTAATGAGACGAATAAAGTCTTCGCTATAGTCTTGAGCACCGTATAGATCACTCGTGGCGCCGCGTCTAGGTGTATTATTACAAGCTCTTGGTGAGATTTGTATATTTGGACTTTTATCGTATGTGTGTCTAGTCCGTGTCACGTTGACAGTATCCAGTAGGGGCTGTTTTTCTGGAACGGATGTCGCTTGTCGTTCCTGTTGGAGTCGTTAAGCTGTCTAGTCGTGTGTCATCGCTGGTGCACTATATTCCGAGGTCACTACTATATGAGTATAACCCACGGTTCTCTATAAGAACCCTGAAACCCTTTTCCACCTCCTTCGCCATCTTCGTCACAAAGAAACCGGCTAAAAACAACCTTCTATTATTACCATCGACTATATTAAGACTCCGTCGATAAAACAGTCGATTAAGCTTCCGCCTCATTTCTATCAAAAACGAATAAATCCTGTCTCAAAATTTTATCTTCACCCAAAAACCACTTCCGGTTGATCTTTAAATCAGCCAGACAATTTTTTACCACCTTGGCTGTATAGCTTCTGTACTCAAAAATTTCTTTGGAGCTTTTATACTGTCTCAATCTTTCTATTGTATGTATTTGATGAAGTTGAGATTGACGTACCTTTCGGATATGGGTCGAATCCTCACGGCGACTTTGATATTCGCCATGATTGATCAGCTCCGAAGATCACATGGATGTTGAAGATCTTACATCAGTGCATTTCACTATCACTCTCGACTCGAGTTTGATCGTCATTGCAGTTTCGACTTTGATACGGTCACGGTGCAGAGTATGGCCTGCTTTTATGATCGCATATGGAAAGTGAATGAGGAGTAAGAAAAAAATAAACGCGAAAATAAAATGGTGCAGTACCGAATTACCGAATGACGTGCGCGTTCACCGGGTGCACGTGCTGCACTAAAGCGATGAAAATACTCACGACTGCGACTTTAGGAACGAGAGACGCCTTGAGGCATCGCCAGATCATGCTGCACCACACGGACTGCATGCAGTTTAACTGAAAACTTACGACATCCCAAATTGATATTTCACTCGGTATCATTTCACTCTAATCCATGACTTGAATATTGTCGAGTAAATTTTCATAAAATACGATATGGTAATAAGTGAAAGTACATGTTTACTCAAGTATTAGCAAGTAAACGGAATATTTGGAACGAAAAATTGAGAAACTTTGACACAATTACATCGATTGGAAGAACCTAGTCATAGTATTTTCTATGACGGTGTACAAAACTGTGCAAATTTACTTATCGGTGCATGAAGAAATGCTTTTGGATTATTTTCTGCATTGCATTTGTTGTCAACTAGTCGAATTAGTACATATATAGAATATAAGGTCGAAATATCGAGTCTTGATTTGGGTTTGGAAAGGCATGGGCGACCCTAAGAACACTGAAGAGGAAAGCCCTTCGTAGGTTTAATTGGGGCCCGTTACACTCGACAGCTTAGGGCTGGTGCGGTTCTTTGAAGTGTTCCGTTATTTTTAGGACCACATTAGGGTGCATTAAGCGCGTTTCGTGAAGGTACAGATTCTATATTCTACATCATTGTGGACAATTGGATCTGTACAAACATCATACTATTTGTGATAGCAGCTCCAATATCAATTAGAAATATGGACGTCGTCGATGACATGATTAGCACGTTCTTTTTTCAGATTTCTTTTGTTTACTGTTTTTTACTGGCATTTTTGCAAGTTCAAAGTTGCAATGTCACCAGAAATAGGTAACTAGATTATTGATACTACTCTTCGTTCACTGCTCTCAACGTCGTGAAGTAGGAGAAGGACGTGCTGAGGACCTGAAATATAAAATTATGCGTTTTCTTATCAACGCAACTATTTTGCTGAGTATAGTGTATAGTAAAGATTTCTCATTGCAGAAGTAGTACCATGGTGAAACTCTCTAGTGACATATCGTAGAATTTCGCTGCCGTTATCGTGTTGGGCTTCGTGGCTCTCATCATCATGATTTGGAGATTCTGGGTGAACGGACCACCCACCCAGTCAGAATTGAAAGCAGCATTTCCGACGGATTCACTCTGTAATAATGAAACATTTAGGTGGCCCTGATCACGAGGCTTTGTACCATTCCGTACCGCTGAGGCCAGTGCATATCCGCTGTAACTGAAGAGGAAGAGCTCCAAGATAGCCGCGTTGATGTAAACCGAATACTGCGACAGTCGAGCCTTGTTGTCCAGCAACTGATTGAGATGGTAAAGTTCCAGAATTAGCAACAGGAACTTCAACCTACAGCGCGTGGATCGGACACGATAGTTACCGAAGATATTTGAAGTCCTGCGAAGCACACCAAGCCAGTACTCACAATGAATTGACCCAGGGCGACTTTGTTGATGATCTCCTCTAAGGTATCGGCGAATCTAAGGGTCGAAAGAACGACGTGTAAGTTCGGTGAGCAGCGTACGAGAAGAAGGTCTGTGATCTTACTCGATAGCTCTGATATGCTCCTTGATACACGATCGCAAAAGTTCCGGAGAATTCTTGTCGCTGCTCTTCAAGTCAGTGATGTGCTTTTGGAGCACGAGGAAATTGGCGGATGCGTGTATGGTGCTGACGAAATTGAAACTGGTCACCGCACACACGTTGCATACGCCATATAATCCAGCTATCATTTCCAGACCGTAGACGATGTGGTAGGTGGGAAAATTCTCAATGTCGAAGCCGAAGTAGCCACCGAATGGTAGGATCCACTCGTCCGATCCCAGCAAGTACATCTTCAAGCACACATACAATCAGGGATCGAACGATTAACAGAATGTTGACCGACATCCTTATACCTCCATAACCGGAAGAACGTTGAAGCCGACGACTGCGCTCGAGGTACAGAAAATAAAGAGCTTGGTCATTTTGAAAGCGGGCCCGCATTTTTCTCTGATGATGTCTCTGTCTTCGTCGGTCGCCGATATCCAGTCGTCGCGCATTTGTTCAACCACCGATGTTATGTTATCACGCTGACTCCAGTAGATTAACAATCGAAAGATTATGAGAACGTAGGACGCGGCTGGCAAGGCGCACTGCACCACTTCTTCCATGTCCCCCCAATGTTGGGTCACATCGGCGATCATGACCACAGCTGTTAGGACCATGTAGAAAATTATGACAGCCATGTAATAGCACTGGAGTGTTCTTGCGGTTTTCAGTCTAGCAACATCACCACCCACGTCCCTTATATCAAATGGCCAAAAAGCGTCGAACTTGGACATCCTGCGAATTAGTGCTATCAGCTCGTCGTATTCCTCCTCTGCCGGAAGTCTCCCCATCATGTCTTGACCTTCGAGTCCCAGGATGCAACGAGAAGGTGATTTTCTGGTACAGTTTGACCATCAGAAAATTGAAAAACTCTAATTATCCGCGCAGTAAGCTGAGAGTAGGATGAATGGTGCAGGAAATGAATTGAACTAGACTCTCTGAAGGTCTGCAAGCACGTAATATTGACTTTGGAATATCGATATCCTTGTACCTTGGATTAATTAGGTTCGAAGTTTAAAAACTAAAAGTAGAGGTAGCAGTCTATGTTTGCCGGGAATTATTCATCCGGAGAAAAGTGAACGCATATCGAGCTGAGGAAATGATTAGCACCTGCCATCGAGATAGTACACCATGTCATCCAAGCCGCTGAATATATGTATTATGTCACAACTGTTATGGACGAAGTAACCCTACTGAAAAAGTTCACGTCATAAATGTCATGAAAAAGTAGGAAATTAATCATGTGATAAATTGTATGCTCTTATGATAGATTTCAGGTTCACATTTATCACGTGATTTATCTTATGATTTTTCATGTGATTTCTTACACGGTCCTCCGAGAACCCCCTCCTTTTTTGAAGTCGGTTAACAAGATGAAAATTCAATTGGACTTCCACTGTTCTCTCTTTCGTTTCGGGAGTACGTGGAGCTTGTTCTTCGTCAACACTATATGATCGTAAATATTATAGGATATGTGAAACAGTTTTGAGGTTCTAATCACAGTGTATACATTTTACAAGCATATATTTTATTCGTTTATGGAAAAAGCCTATAGCCCGATGTAACTTGAGAATAATAAAATTCGTATTACGTACAATTTTTCTGAACGTATAATGGGAGAAATAATACATGTTTACAGGCTCAATCCTCAGGATTGCCCACTTCACCTCTTATGATACATGTAAAAGTATCGATATTTGGTATCGATACGTATTGAAGGCTTCAGTATCGATACGGGCAATATATCGATGCCGTAGTATCGATATTGATGATATCGATACATTGTAATCATTAAAATGTATTACATGATGAAAAAATGCTCTTATTCCAATCAAAAAACAAATGTTTTTGTTTAAAGTAGTAGAATTATTCCAGAGCCAGTCCCCTTGTGTCAAGCAATTAAGGATCACTAATTAAATGATGTGCTTGCTGCTGAAGAAGCAAAATCAAAATATCTTTACAACCGAAAATCACATCAAGAATGTCTCGGGAACAAGAGTGGAGGCACCTTGAATTTTTGGGGTATTGTCTGACAAGTACGTCCGTGGCGTTGAAGCGCTAACCAGTAGTAAATTGTGTCTCCTCGCTGCAGGTTAGACGAGGGGCTCGTGTAAATCCATCGACCGCCTTCTTGTTCGTGTACAGGTTCTTGGATACTCCCACGTTCGCCAACTGGATCAGAGACATTTCGTTAGTTAAAAATTTCGTCGGAAAGTGAGGAGCGCAATGGCCAGTTGAATCATTTGTATGTCTTCACCTTTAATCGGCGTGTTTTTGTTTCCATGAAACGTGAAGTTCTGAATCTGTAAATTCTTCGGGAGTCTCACTTGGAATCCTCCAGAAGGCAGCAGGACGGCACGAGCTACAATTAGAATGGCAACATTGGCACCCTCAACATCCACGAAAATATTCGCAGCGGATACCGCAGCAAGGAAAATAACTATTTTCATCGTTGAAGTTTGTCGAGTATATCAAGTAGACTGATGAAAAAAATATGGAGTTAAGAGGCAACTAGTTCGCGTTGATTCAGTCGAATGATGAAGGCAGCAAAATGGCGCAGCTTTTATACAAAAAGTGTGTGGATGCGCGGGGGAGTTTGGCAACTATCATGGTCAATGATGACTGATCGTAGACCAATCGGGAGGTTCGGAATCGCACGACAAACAGCCGTTAATGTAGTGGATAACAATAGCTGCGGTGAGCATCAGGTTGTTGGGCAATTTGCACGAACCGATGCGTTTATGATCACGAAATAGACTCTGGTTTATTGTAGGTATAAAACAAATACAGAAGCGAAATAAGTTCGTAGGTAGAACTTTCAGAGATTTGAATCTTTATTCAAATCGATTTTCAATCAAGTGAATTTTGGGTCTTTATTCGGGTCCTGTATAACCAATATGTTGAATTAATTCTATATTTGAATGATCACATTTCGAAGATGTATAATTGTGAACGATCGCCTATAGTAGTTTAGCGGGACGAAAACGGCCGAATAATAGATATTTATGTGGCATGCGCCGAAAGTAACTGTTTATTCGGCAAGGTTATGTTTTTTGTACGAGCCGTTGATTTTACCTGGCGAGCCGAAGGCGAGCCTTGTGAAGCAACGGCTCGTACAAAAAACATAACCTTGCTGAACAGTTACTTTCTGCGCGCGCCCCATAAAATATTTTTTTAATTGAAAAGGCATTAATAGTCACTTTGACGCCAGTTGAGTTCCGCACGAACTGCGTATAGAGAGGGGGTAACCTGCAGTATAAAGACTTTATTCCGAGCTTTATTCCGCAACTTTGACATGCGCACTTCGAAGTGCGCATCAAAGTTGCGGAATAAAGACTTTATACCGCAACTTTGAACTCAGCGGTATAAAGTGCCACTTGCCGGAACGAAAACAGGCGTCAAAAAGTGACTTTTGAATGCCTGTGCCGTAAAAATTTATTTTCACATCATTGATCAATGATCCGAATTGCTGGCGTTGCCATCTCGGAGGCGGAATTACCTCTTCGAGGTAGAAACTTTACACTTTTGAGCGGGCTCATACTATTTCTGGACGGAGGTTTCCTCATTTCGGAGTGCAAAAATGGTATCACTCGTCCAAAAGAAGAAAATTTCTGCCCGGTGCTGGTATAGCGTACTGAAATGACCTTTTTCTGGCGCGCCATATCATTCTGGGCAAATACTTCCCTATTTTTGGCGCGTCATATCAAATCTGGTCTGAAATTACCTTTCTCTGGGAGTGAAAAACTCCAACCGGGTCCGACTTCCAAGGGTCATAGTTTTTTTTAGATTGAAATAAATATGGCGTGTGATTGTTGATTCGCCACTCGTGTGATTGCTGACAAGCTTCGTACTTGTCTCAATCCCAAAGTTTCGTCCGTTAATTGTTACACGATATACAATTCATCGAATTTCGACGGCGAAAATATCCCAAAGGCACATGATTCTTCCAGCCGCATATTTGATGGCCAATGGTATATTTTTCATTCGTAAATAATAATCGGGAAAGATTGCATCGTGTATTCATTCAGCGCTGGGCCAGACCAGCTTCTTGTTTCAACATGAGAATATATATTATTTGCAGAAAAATCAAGATTTTCCAACTTTGACAACGCGTATCTCTTGAACGGTTCGTCCTAGAAATCTGG
Organism: Euura saliciscinereae; assembly: GCA_018420115.1. Lineage (NCBI taxonomy): Eukaryota > Metazoa > Arthropoda > Insecta > Hymenoptera > Tenthredinidae > Euura > Euura saliciscinereae. The sequence goes on along the minus strand of JAFFZH010015677.1, from coordinate 60,674 downwards.
GGGTGTGGTGATTGGATTCTTTGGCTCTTTTCCTACAAGATTATTGCTGCCTCAGAAAGTCGAAAACATTTTTTTTTTTACCATTTCCCCAAGATTTGGGACTTTTTTGGTCAATTTCGGGTGTTTCCGGCTAATATTACTGTAGGTTTTTGTCGTAGGTCTAATCTGTGGCCAGATTCGTGTTCCTGGGTCAATTTTACATGAAGAAACCGATTTTCGGCCACGTAGTACAAAAGACCTTTGCATAATCGAAAATACCAAAATTCGAGTCAAAAATGTGAAAAAAAATTGTAACTCGGCCAATAAATTTTTTCGGGACACAACATTTTGGCTTTTGACTACTCTCCAGGTAGGTAACATGCTCACAAAAAATCAGCCAAATCGAAGGGGGTAGGTGACAGGCCCGGCTTTTCTTAAATAATTTTGCTCATAGTGCATGCTTCAGAAACATATTATTTATTCAGAAGTACAAAATATGAAAATATATGAGTGTATTATTTGTATAGTGTGTAATTGACTATAAAAAACATTACAATCACGAAGTATATTCGTTCGTTGATCTTTGATCGATAGCGTCAATGATATTATTATCGGAAATGAAATAAATCGTAAAATATTTGGAAAATCGAGAAGACTTCAATCTGTCCATCAACCATGCGGCTTAATCACACAGCTTGTGAAAAACTTTGGTGTTTTCGATGTCCAGGAACAGAAGTTTGAATATATCGTTATAAAAATCCGGATAATAGTCACAAGCCCTTTTACAATCCGGTGTAAAATTGACCTCCAGTAATACCGGCTGCATTTCTTTCTCCTTCCACTCCAACATGATATCAGCTGCGTAAATCGCCCTGCTCTGCCCGTTGTGACCGATACCACGTGGTGGTTTCTCCGCGACAGCAGCCTCAAGCAGTTCCCCCAACATGCCGAATATCTTTCCCTCGATTTTTTTGCGCCAAGGAAACGAAGGATACTGAGCCTCCCACTCCACCATAAAATCGGCACACTTCAAATGGTACAGAAATTCAGCGTCGTTTACGTAATTCATGACGGTAAAGTGCTTCTCGTAGTCCTCAAAGTCGGTCAGCGAAAATTTCTTGTTGGCAAATCTGAGGAAAAAGTTCGCGTACACGTAGGCCGACAGGGGCTGAACGGATTTCAAGAGAACCACGTATCTTATGTCGAACTTAACGCCGCCTATTTCCGGTCTGTTGTACAGAACCGGGTCCGTTATGTACTTCTGCGCTATTTTGGGCCCCGTACTGGGCAGCCTCAGAATGCGAAACAGATTATTCGTGATATGAGTATCCAGTCCCCGAGCCAGGTTCCAAGGCTTACAGATCCAATGGTTGTCCAGACCCTTGGCCTTCCGGTTCTTGAAGTACGAGACGAACTTCACCAGCTCGGTTTTCAGATTGTAAGTCGTGGGCAGCCACGCAGGGAGTGTGTCTAATGTACCGGAGTCACATTTCCTGCTCTGCGCCTTCCGCCTGCACACGACGCAGAGGAGGTCCTTCACCGTGATCACATTCTCAAAGGGAAACTGGTTCACAAAAACGTTTGGAGCCTCGATGCTCAGCTCGTTGTACTCCTTGAAGTGCGAAGTGAGCCAGAGGACATCAGCCTCCCTCTCACTGTCGACTATCTCGAACTTTTCGTCGTTCAGAAACTCGTTGACAAGAGTGTACTGAGAGAATACTCTCAGTCTCCTGTCTCCGGGGCTCCGAGGAGCGACCGAAACATCGGGCAGGCTCTCCCTGACCCGACCCTCCAGGAAATATTCCACCTCCGGTTCCCCAGGGACAAAGTCTTGGTCAATGAGCCCTGGATCTTCTCGCCAGGGCAGAAGCAGGGCGCTCTTAGCAGCCAAATCTGTGCTCTGACATTCGACAAAGTCCCTGGTGACCTCCTCGTCCTCCTCCAGGTCCCTGAGGGGGTATAAAATCGAGTAAGTCACACCCTCAGGAACGTGGAGGAACGGAACGGCCCTGAAGTTCGGATCGTCCGAGTGGTTTATAGCGGATCCGACCTCGTCCATGATGTACCAGACAGGCATCCTGTCTTCCAGGGTGGTCGCATGGCCCAGGGCGTAGGTCTGGTTGTACCTCCACATCTCGGACATGACAAACTCGATCTTTGCGTCGTTAGATTCGTCCACGTCAAAACCCATCAGGGTTGACATCCGGTCCAGGAGCCCGGGCACCTGGGCGAGGTTTCGTCTCGCCGAGTCCACGCTGTAAGTCCAGGCGTGATCGACGAGGAAAACGTTCGCGGGGTTGTCCGCGGAGATTCCGTTCTCCGAAGACACGAAAAGCTTCCAGACAGGGTCGGTCGGACCCCGCTCTTCGTCGTCGTAATCGATTCTGGCCAGTTGAAAAACCAGCCCTGAATCAAACAACTGGGTTTTTAATTTCTTGTATAAAGTTTCCCAAAATATTTCCGGTATCCCGGAAGACTGGAGCTGGGGTTGATGCGTTCGTAGGAACGTGTTGTACAGTCCGATACCGTCCATTGTTTTGATTATTGCCGGCTTCAGACACTGCGAGGTTAGGAAATCTTCACGATTGTTTTTCCCGACGCGGTAGAAACAGGCGAATCTTTTTTATTTCGAGGGTTTTTTGTTTTTATCACTGATTAAAGCCGGCACGACGGTTTTAACCTCAAAAAAATACCAGACGACAGACGTAAAGCTCGAAAACATGTGACTATCGCGTCGTCTGCTTCGGGGCGAGACAAAAAGGCGCGTTTTTTTTTTAAATTTGAAAAGTAATCGACGAAAAGTTCGAAATTCTTCAAGATTGAAGGATATTTCGGACTCTTTGTGATTTTTCTTTCATTAAGCGTTGAATTTGATGACAGAAAAAGGCGCGTTTTTTGAAAATTTG
>JAFFZH010015677.1:26859-46792 GCA_018420115.1 Euura saliciscinereae | reverse complement strand
ATGGCATAATTCCGAATTGAAAAGTAACCGAAAGGCCATAATTCCGAATTTAGAAGTACCGAATGGCATGATTCCGAATAAAAAGTACCGAAATAAGAGTTTTGCACGAAAAAAACGTGCAAAACATCATTTCGGTACTTTTAAATTCGGAATTATGGCCTTCCGGTTACTTTTAAATTCGGAATTATGCTTTCCGGTTACTTTTGAATTCGGAATTATGGTCTTTCGGTACTTTTGAATTCGGAATTATTATGGCCTTGCGGCACAAAGTCGTTTGGAATTTTGAGCGCGCGTCATTGTTTGACGAATAATTTAATCCGTGGACTGTGAAAAAGAGTCTTGAAAATTATTGACGGGATGAAGGAAATAGCTTCTCAAAGTCCGATCGGAAGACAGATACAAAGAGCGTTTGTAGAACTTTTTTGGAAGTCGAATAAATTTGAATAAACAGCAGAAAAACACTTTGGACTCTATAATAAACTGGAGTGATTGCCTGAGAAAAATTCACAACAGAATCGAAGAAAAATATATGATGCAAGAAGTTTTATAAATAAGTAGGTACTATTGTTCATTTTCATCAATATCGGGTGAAAATACACCGAAGATACATACTATTTTTATGTTGTAGAAATAAATAAAATGTCTATATTGTGACCCTGTATGATATTTAAATTTCCCTCTTTCTCGTACTTTTTTTTTTCATAATCTTCTATCTCCTCGAGTGAATATAATGACGTCAATATATTTATCGATGTAAATATTCATGCTAAATAATATGGTAGCTTATACGCGACCGTTTTGCTGCACCGATATATGTATACATACCTAATACATATACGAAGATTGTGAAATACGAAATCGCGCGAATATCATATGAACACACTGGCAGACATTCGTATCACACAATGTATGTACATACATATAATCTGTGCATCGAGTGTTCCCCCTCACCCAGGGTAAAAATACCTACTTGCGATTTATGTACGGTAAACAAGTTGTTGTTTTTCTCATTCTTCTTTGTTATTATTACAATTTATACACGGTTTAACACAATACTGAAAATTGCATCTAACATTAATCGCGTGTCTAATGGCATAAAGTTGTAAGCGCCAAAAATGTGATTTTGGTGGCAGAAGTGCGATATATTTTTTTTGCGTTATAGTCGTTCTAAAAATGATCAAAACGTATATAGATCATATAAAATGACGAGATTTAAAAATATAAATGCAAAAGATCTTATGTTGGGCGAATACGTCATTCTTTCATTACAATTTTTGTAACAAATAAAAAAAAGTAAAGATAGAAAGTCGTAACCGCAATTTTTTTTGTTCTTTTTGACTCCTGAATCAAGAAAAGTCATAGAAACACCTGCAACGTGAAGAATTTATTTATTCATTCATTTATTTATTATGTACAACAAGTGGTTTGTTGGAATGAGATGAAGTGTATTATCCTACGAGAAGCGGGCATTCGAATGATGCGAGGGACTATAGGTAGATACCAAAGGCTCGGCATTCTCAAGGCTTCAACGACATCGTGAGCCTTTTTGTCATGCTAAACGCATATTCCATTTATTCCTTGTGAGAGTAGGAGTTAATTTTATTGTAAACACTCTGACAGTGAAATATGTGACCCGCGGCGTTGCCAAATATATCCTCGAATGCATATAACGCGGCTATTTATTCACGCACGTCCACATGCGTGCTTTTTGCATTTGTCGATTCACTATCTCCACGTTACGTATACATACACGCGTGTAAAGCCGCATCGAAGGTATATACGCGAGTAAATAACAGCTACGTCTTTAAAACGCCTCAGTTTTACGCGGGATTTTCAATTTTATTTTCATTTTATTTTCATTTATTTCGTTATATCCAACATCGCGACTAATTTTATACACACCTCGTGCCAGTTATTTTTAATAAAGATGCAAATTTTACTTCGCCATCGCGGAATCCTGGGAGACTATAGTAATGTACAACGATAATCGATCACGCGATTACCTCCGCGCCATTGTTGCATCTATGAATTTATAATTGCGCAGCGGAAAGTTTAATAAAATCATCAAATTATGCCTTTATACTGACTTCAATGAGACCCGACCAATATAATTTTTGTTCTCAGCTGCTTCCCTTTTTGAACGAAATTTGGGTACCATGTGGTTTTTACCGTCACTGACCATGAAACTGAAGTCAGTAATCAGTTTTGCAGAATTTGAATCTCGCGCATTCTACATGCTGCAAAAAATGAAGTAAAAACATTTGGATTTCGATGAAAATTGGTACTCGAAGGTTTTCCGGGTCACTCATCGTGAAACTGAAGTCAGATTTGCAAAATTTCAAATGACGAATCCAATTTGCTGAAAAATAAACTTAAAACACATAAAAATTGGTACTCGAAGGTTTTTTGAACCACTGATCAAGAATTTGAAGTCAAATTTGAAGGCTTGGCTCATATAGTCAGCCCAAATCGTTTTTTTTTTTTTTTTTTTAATGTGTGTCACAATATCAGATTTATATATATATGAATACATTATACATATATTTATAGAGACATGAAATATTGATATTGAAAATCGATAATTTAATTTCAATCTCCTGCGTTATTATTGATATTGAACAGAATTAATTAAATAGTGCTGATGGTTGTATAGATCGATGTGAATAAAATGAAAGTTTTTACAGTCTAGTCGGAGGGGGCGTCTCTCAAACGAATTCATTATTTTATTTGAGATTGAGTTTCCGGTCATGGGAACACGCATACCAATGGTGCCTCTCCTTATCTCGCGGTACACAGTCCAGACCGTCGGCGTATAGAAAAAAAAGTAGAAAGAAAGAAATATAACTCTCGCATATTTCACCGCTCAATTAACAAACCTTTTCATAAAATCTTTATCGAAGGGGGAAAAAAGGTAGAGAAACTTCCTTCAACTATGTATAAGTTATGATGAAAGTGGTCAATTATTTCGTAATCTGATACAATTTTAATCATGTCAATCATATAAACGATAACAAAGCAACGGTTTTTCGAAAACTCGAACTGTAACTTCTTTAGAAATTCCAAGTTTTTCCCGGGCCATTTTTTCAATTTCCAAATGTATATTGATATATCTTTCATTCATGGTTCGCTTGAATCATTCTTTCATCAGTTTCGATTCAACTATATTTTTTACAACTTTTTAGATACATGAGTTTGGTCATAGAAATTAAAGAAATTCGTTCTAAATTGGGAATCAAATTTCAATTCATACATTCAAAAAAAAAAACCTGTTAAATCTAAAAATTTCTCGTGAGACCCTAAAATTGTCTGAGAAATTCGAGATTTTTTGACGAGAGAATAAAAAATCCCTAGAAATTCGAGGACTTCAGGTTTCAAGAATTATCTAAAAAAAAACTAGACAGAGTCTTATAAATATTTCCTAGTAAATCATTGACACAATTACATCGATAGAAATTTATTTACATTTGACCGAAAATTTCTACTTCAAAGTTGACTAATATTTTTTCAAAGTATTTTTTATCGTAGTTTTGTACAATATTTTCCTTACAACAGTTTTTACTTTGATTGGCTCAATTCGAATTTTAATCCCAAAGTTATTTCATAAATCTCCAGTTCGTTACAAAACGGTCTGTATGACAAACAAATACTAAGGCGACGATATATTTCGCAAGGTCAGAAAGAAGGAGTTATCAAGCTAATCAATCCCCGTCGATAGTAATTTCTTCGATCTCCCATTTCAGGACGTCCAAACGAACAGCGATAAGCAACGAAACGAGTCGTGAGATAAGGGTGGCCCTCGCTACCCGTCGTCCAAACCGCAGCATCGAAAAATACCCTATGGGGGTTAAGAAATGGTGGATCATAAATCTCGCGCGTTGACTTATAGACCCAAGTTTAAAGTCCTGCGATACAGTTCCTCCTCGACACTGCACGGGTGGCTGTGTTCGGTAGACTACCTCAGCACAGCTGTGGCTGTGGCTGTAGCTGTGGCTGTGGCTGTGGCTGTGGCTGTGGCTGTGGCTGTGGCTGTGGCTCTATACCCACGTAGCCCGTGCAGCTGAGGTATTGATCCCAAGAAAGGTGGAAGCAGGCCTTGGCCGCACCCTCCGGCAGCCGTCGTCTAGTCGGCGAGTTCCCAGCTCGGCAACGTGCAAAGCCAAACCCCTCGGACCATGCCGGAATTGGCCTCACCCCTGCGAACCCCGAACACGAGGCTCTTTCGATTCGTTAACGAGGAGCGCAACTCCCTTGTTTGTTCGCAGTGGCGTAATCCGGCCGATTACCACACGGTACGATGTGTACAGTTAATGGCACGAAAGGAAAGAAGCAAGCGAATAGTAACAAGAGAGGCACCGTGTGCCGGGGCCTTAGATGCTGAGAAGGCGACGACGCGGGAGGACCGGGGGCCGCCGCGACCTAACCTCACTCTCTCGAGTCAACGATTTCGCGATATTTCGGTAGCCTACGCCTCTGATCGCGCCATAAAGTGATTCGATCGTTGTAGGTGGCCATCCTAGGGTTTCCTCGCGGGTTTTAACTCATCAGAGATAGTCTTGGAGAAATTTGTGGTGTATATATGAGCAACGGTAGTCGGAAGCGAAGAAAAACAAGGGCGCCAAATTGGAGGAGCGAGAGAGAGCGACGCACTTGGGGGGTTTCGAAATCTTCACAACCCTTGAAAAGAAAATAGGGAGGGACACGGACGCCGTCTTGATTAGTGACGCACCGTGTCTTCGAATGATGTTTTTGCAGCGTGGAAATGGAGCATGGACACCATTCGTGGTCCTCTGCCTCGCACCGGGCGGCTATCCAATCGAGGGAAAGCCGGTTTGCTCAGGCAGGGGGACGCCGGATCGCGCAGCATCCCTCTGGACCAACCCTCGGTTATAAAATGGCGGAAATTTGCAGCATGGAGTTTTCCGGGGCAGCGAATCCGACGCGAGGCGAGATAACCTAAAAATCATACATGAGGAACCGAGAATACAAAAAACGAATCAACAATGAAGAGACTAGACAAAAGATTCTTTGTTGAATTTCATTGATGTGAATTCCGCTAAAACTTTTGAGAGATAACAAGAATATGAGTCGAGGATCAGGGCTACAAGTTTGAGATGATTCTGAGAAGGCGTCTCTCGTCTTATGAATTTTAATTCTGCTCGCATGATCGCCTTATCTTCAAAGTTGGCGACTGCATTGACCCACATCGCCTCGATCGAGTCGTACTACGTGTTTTCTGATGATCGTGATCGAGAAGACGCGTCTCGTGTCTTGTAACGAGCGAATGTATGTCAGACACCTCGATATACAGGATCACACGGTCGTCCAAGAGGCATTAAAATTCACCATATTTGTCCTCTTCCAAGACCAGAAGGATGAACGTCCTAAGAACTCTGACCAGCGGGAAAAATTGGAACTATATCGTCTTCAGTTGCCTCATTCAACGTTATATTCAACAGAAACTGATTGCGAGACATCAAAAGGATCAGAAACTACTTGTAGACTTTAATGCAGGCCAAAGAACGTCTTGACTGTCTTATGTCAAGCCAATTGTTGACTACACATTGGAAAAAGGAATGTCCTCTCAACGGTCAAACAATGGACAACACCGCAAAGTCGAGTATTCTCAGACTTACAGTTGATCAAAGACTTTTACTTGCTGATGGCTCAGCCTGTCGACCATATGACGACCCAAAATACGTCCAATGCTAGTCAACGTTAGGCTAAGTGTGCTCCTGGGTATGGTTTGGTTTCCTAAAGGATCAGACACTAGATATCTCTAACATAAATCCCTTAAAAAAAGTTTTCTTCCAAATAATCAATTGAATCAGAGATCGAAGATGTTTTTTCATAATTTTCCCTGACTTAGAGGAGAAAATAACCTCAGCTGACATCCTTACAGTGTCATGGACCACAGACGGAACGAGGACTCTGACATTTCCATACTTTCCGAACAAGTTGCGAACAGGTCCGGACCAGTAGGGACTGTCTGGTGGCGCCACTTGTGTCTTCCATGGTTTCTAGCGTCTGTCTTATCTCGTCCGCGTGTTATACGCTACAATATGTGATCTGACATCGGAATGAGAGTCGAGATAGTTGATCTTAATCCCGAGAATCCCACCTGAAGAATATTGAAGATAGAATCGTTTTTTTTCTCCAATCAAGAGATAATTTTGGAACAGTTATCTGCCCGTGAGTGCAGAGGCTGGGCAGCGGCGTAGCTCTCGACCGGTTTGCCATATTAGTCCAGAGACTGGTCGCGACTACGATGACGTCATACCGATCTCACAGCTTCTTTGATGGCAAGATCCTCAGCTGCAGCGGGCTGCAGACCAACGGAACCTCCGTGTCTCGAAGAGGCTCATGGGAGAGTCCTTCGAGAGAGCAGCCGTCGAACCGCATGCAGCAGGTGCACTTTGCACCGGGTTCGATGGCGGAGGGGCTCAGGGCTGCTATAATTGAGATACTTGATCGATTTTATTCATCGCGATACCAAAATCCCGGCTCATTACAGTTGGCGGACATCTTGCGATACAGAAACTTGATGAAATTCGTTTTTCTAAGTGTGTGGGGAGGATTATTTATCGACAGAATTTTAATTGCTTTTACATGACAGCCGAGCTTACATAAACTGGCGAGTTGTTATCCGAATGGTAATTCAGAGGAGAAGATAGGCTGTTTACTTGCTAGATGCCTGCGACCCGGGTCGCCCTCTGACTTCACCACGGAAGCGATAACCCCAGAAGCTTCTAGATAACGCATGAGTGTAGAAACTCACAGTTCGACCAGCGGGTAACGCAATAATTCCTCGATATCACAATCCTTGATGCAATATATAGGAGAAAAATCGACTACACGGTGTACAGGATGGTCCATTTAACTCCGCCACCCCAGTTACTGTTGCGATTATGCTGAAGAATGTCATATTATCGAAAAGTTGCGTTACATTTGAAAGGAGACGACATTTTGTCAGCACATGTTGAAAGAAGGTACCGAAGGTGGCGCTAGTGTCCAATTCCTGCCTCTATCATTCATTCATGAATTTTGGCTCCCGCAACTTCCTCGCAGTGGGCAAGAAAACAGGTCGTCCCGTTTATTGGAAGAACATTGCTATTATCGAAATTTTCTGGTCTCGTACTGTTCAGTGAAGAGGCCTTTGCAATATGAATGAATATCTGGTAAAATTTTGATCGCATTAAAAAGTTCTCTGATTACTTTGAAAATGCTTCTTCACTGGTCAGTTTGAGACCAGAAAAACTGACATCGGTCCACCAGTAGATTTTATTTCGTGCTTCGTAGACCAAAAAAAAATGTCTACCTGAAATCGTGTGAAAACTTTTGCCAGTTTTGACTGTTTTTGAAATTCCAAGGCGTATGTAGCCCCTCGAATGGAACACCCTGTACAATTTGGCTACAGAATGATTGCCTCGGAATTGGAGATCGACCATGCATCTTTGAATAAGGACAGAAATCACGACAAAAACTATCATTTTCTTATGGCACTTAACGAAATCGAAAAAGTTTTATCAGTCAGTCGCAGTGATGATACACACGGAATTGCGTCTCGTCCTCGACGTGAGTGTGTGAAATCAGAGAGAGAGAGAGATAGAGAGAATTGTGGATCTGTGTGGCGCCTATCTCTCATTAGTCACATCCTTGAAGTCATGGTACAGAGAAGAGCGTAAAATTAACAGTACAGAAATATGAATTTCATTATAATAAATGATTCTGAGATCGCAGCACGCAGAGTGTCTGGTGGAAAAAGACTCGAGCTTACAAATGAATGGCCAATTAATTACCAGAATTTACTAGAAGGAATTCAAATTTGTGGAAAGCTGTTTAATAGCTGGTATCGTTGATCAATTATGGTCTTGGAATAAAGGTTTTTTTTTTCATTCTCTTCAATAAACGAAAGATGTTTATTTATTATCACTCTTACAATTCAATTCAGGAAAACAACGAAGAGGAAGCGGAAGAGATACTGTTAAATACATAGAAGTGAATATTTTTTCATGTTAAAATAAGTTGTACTCCAATTTCTCATTTGTTAACAATTTATTGCAGCCTTGATGATGGTCGAAGATTGCATTTCGATCAGAAGACTCTTACATCTCTGTTTTTATTAAAACGGATGGTCTGTACATCTTGCATTCGATAGAGGACGTCTGGTCTTGATTATCTGGAAGCAAAATCCTCTCATATAATAAATGTATGTTCAATGTATTTCCAGAATATTTATTTCATACAAATGTTGCTGAAAGGTGCTTCGACAATATTAACTGTAATAATATTTCGTATTTTACTTCGATTCACTTTTTATATAAATTTCATAATTTTATTGGGGTCATAAGAAAAAATTTAGTGAACTTATTTCTTTGTAAATTTTACATAAATTCGTTAATTATGTTGATTCTAATTTTTAGATTCATAGTTTGAATTTTCTTCTAGTTTTGATGATAAAATTACATTTTCATACAGTTCATATTACATGTCACTTGTGATAGGACGCCGACTATCAGCAGGACGATGCAGACGTAGACCATCAGCTGGGTTTGCCATAGCGATGCGGTGAAGTCAGGCTGAAATAATGGTAAAAAAACAAAGTTTCTCCGGATTAGCTAAATCGATGTGATTTGCTAAAATATGAAAAATTTCATACAAAAATATTGGTTTTATAGATTGTTTTCCAAATTTTTTTTTTTTAACTTTGTCTTCTCAAATTTGAATGAAATCGTAGACTTATAAAACTAAACTTCTCTAGAAATTTTCGATGATCAACCTTTTTCACAATTTTATTTTTTAATATTCTTTCATTCAAATAATTATGAGTGCAATCGTTGTTTCCAAAATTGAAAAGGTTTTATAGACAAGTAAATTTCAACGTTTTTATAATTAATAAATATCATTCAAATCGTGGAAAAAGAAAGAATAAATATTATTATTTTTTCGTGAATTATTAAAAACGCGGAATTACGTATAATTACTCACCGAAAGTATTCTTCAGTAGACGAAAATTTGATACCCGATTAGTTCAATTCGTTCGGTGTGCATGACTGACCTCTAACTGGACGGCTCGATCCGCACTCTTGAATCAAAGGTGCTTGAATTCAGTTTTTTCATCATATCTCGACAACCATTCATCCTATCGTCATGAAGGTCGTTACAAAAAATGAAGTTTATCAAATTCTCTACAACAAAGGTTGAATACATTTTTTTCATATCTTCAATAGTTTTTCTATAATACAGGGCTGAAAGTATCGATATTTGTATAGAACCTTGTGAGAATTATGTACGTATTCACTGGTGTATTAGAGACGAACTATCGACGATACGAGAAAAAAGTACTGAACCTTTGTTATAGAGAATTCAATAAGCTTAATTTTTTATCCTGACCTCGATGACGATAAGGTCAACATTTGTCGAGATATGATGAAAAAACTGAATTCGAGCAGTATTGTCAAAACCGTAACCACGATTACATCGGAACGATTTTTTTGATTGATTCGAAATTTATACATTCTTCATGAATTGTCCTTCAGAAATCATTTTTTTTCTGAAATATGATTGAAAATTGCGATTTCCTTAATTAAATTCATTATATAAAAGCAACCAAATTAATGCAATAAATATATTTCGCCATCGACTCTGATACTCGATATTCGTGGCATACATTCGACTTGTTAATCATGTTTAAATATAGCAAATCGTTAATTTGCGGATTTTTTATTTTTATTATACGGCAAATGCAGATATAATCAATTAGGTGCAATTAAAAATACGCGGCGTCATCGACTCTTGAATTCTACTCGTGGCGCCACGTAGGTATTTTCTTCTATATCGATGAAAAAACTACTAGATATACAGAAAACCGACAAGCAAATGAATTTATCACACATACCACGGTCTAGGATTATTCTTATTCTCGTGGTATTTATGTAATATAAGCAAATTACACTCTGAGTTTACTATAATTATGCCATCGACCATGTGACGTTTTTCTCGTGGCATGTAATGAGAAACTAGAAGACAAAAAAATAATATTTATATTCCAAGTGACTATAAAAAAAGAAATTTGATGTGTAATTAATTAATATTCGAAATCTAATGCATGCGATATCATGTAACAACCGGATTTTCAGCTTCTGGAATTATAGTTATAACCATACGCACCTTTTTTTTCTTTTTATTTCATTTTATTTTATATAGCTCTGATACTACAAGCTCTTTCTGTCAGGAATCTCATAGAGTGCCTGGATTCCTTCGCAGAGCCAGCGATAGACGGAACATAATTTTATGTGTGTGAAATAAATTGATTAACACATATATATTATGTATGAGGCATTCGATGACAACTCGACCAATGATTTTTCCTCGCAATTTTTGATTCGCTCTACGATTTTGTATATGTGAGATTTTTCAATCTAAAAAAGCAATATTTGAGTTTTTCAGATTTTTTCAGATTTTTTTTTTTTTAGACATCTAAAGAAATTCTCATTTTTTGTTCCGATCATTTTGACACACGACCAATGATGGATTTTTTTTTCAGCGTTTTAAACATTTTGGAACAAACAAAACGTTACGAAAATTTTCCAAAAATTCCAAAAAAAAATTTACGATTGACCAGAAAATTTTTGAGAATTTTTTTTCAGAATTTTCATTGTCATGGAATGCCCCATATATGATAGATGTAGATTTTTTCTTAATCTCTAGAATCTGATCGCTCATTAAGCATCATACAGTCCGCGAAATGATTACGCGATTATAAATTATATATATTACCACAAGTTTTAATCAAGGGATTAAAATACCGGTTCAATTAAGGTAATAGAAAAAAAGCTTACCTATATTATACCGATGTTAGATATTTTAAGAATTTTATTTTCCGTTCAATTTTTTTTAACTCAGACTTATTATATTTTCTCCAGTATCTGAAAAATAATTGAGATAATGATTAAAAATTAACTTTTTATTTTTTATTTTTATGTTGAATTAGGATAGAAATTTTTCGTGTGATTTTATCCAAAGAAAAAAGGGGAAAAAAACTATTTATTGCACTTTCTTTGAGTATTTTTTCTTTTTTTTTCCCCCATTTTTATTTTCTATTCTCGGGGGTTGGGTTGGGTTTTTACTTGAGTTAGTGTCAATGATTTCGTTCAAATTTGGGAAGATGGTAATATTTTTTTCTTCTTTCAAACTCAAAAACATGCTTTCAAATAAAATCGTTTTTCAAATTTTGACAGAAAAAAAAAACATGGTCAGTGAAACAGAGAAAGCAAGTGAATCCAAATTGCTAAAAATGATAAGAAAAACGGTGAAAAGTGTTTTAAAAAACGTAGATTAAAAAAGAAAGAAACGCTTTCATCATGTTTATCGTCAGCTTTTTTCGATTATATTTGAACAAAATCAAAGATACAGTGTAATAATGTACTTGAAGTATTATTATTATTATTTTTAATAATATAAAATGAAATGCATGATGAAAGATTTTTTTTTCTAATTGATAAAAATCGTTAAAAAAAAAAGAATCTCATCAATTTTATTAATTTGATAAGCAGAAAAAACTCATATAATAAATTACTATATTATGCAAACGAAGGGAACTAAATTTTGAAAAAATAAAATAAATAATAACACATGAAAAAAAATTATTTTCTATTCAAGTAAATATATATATTTTTTCCTACATTTGTCAAAAATGGTGATAAGAAAAAAAAAAATTTCGGAAAGAAACCAAGAAAAGAAAAAAAATGTTCAAGATAAAATTATTGAACATCGAAGAATATAAAATCGTTTTTTTTTTCTTCTTTTTGGTAAGAAAATTTATTAGGAACATCCGATGAAAAATAATTTTTGACAAAAATTAATTATGTAAAATATTGTTGACTGTTCATTGACGAAGTAAAAAAAAAAATGGTGATACGATACGTCAAATATGTGGTGTGTGTGAAAAGTTTCAAAATTTCGTGTGTCTTTACAAAGACAAGATAAGGAAAAATAGGCGGACAACTGCGGTGTATGATGATAAATTAAACATCCCGTACATATTATACCTTCGTGCACGTTATATTAAAAAAGTCTGGACTGTGAAAAGCTGCGTCAGTAGAGTAAATACAGATTGAATTGAAAGAACTTCATTCAACCCAACTTTATGTGTAATATGTGTTAATGTGTAAAGAATAATGATATTCAACCATCGAAAATATCCCAAACGTGAGGAAAAAAAAAAAAAAATTCAAAACAGTCTCACTATAACGATCAGTGACTCTCTCTGACCTTAACGGGGTCTTGTGACAAAGAGGCACTAATTAACTAAAAACAAGACCCTGAATTAAGCTACAGATCGAAACAATTGCGAATGAACGTTTCGTTTTTTCGAAGCAGGTGCAATTTGAGAAGTGCTAAAGCGTGCATATTGCGATATAAATATAAATTTTAACGCCCTTTTTTTTTATCCGCTACGCAGTCTTCATCCCCGCGTCGAAATGATGTCCAAAATGTCCGTCACAAAAAAAAAAAAAAACTATCACGCAGAAAACGACACGTCCGACTCTATCAAAGGGTCCTTGCGAAGTAAGGTTCGAAAAACTGAGCGTAGCTCAACCCTCGCGAAAAATAAATAAAAAATGGCAGAAGGCCCGCAGTTTAACGGAGTCAGTAGAGCGCATCGCGTGCGGTGGTGCACCTTTTGAGCCATACTGCAGTTGCAGCAAACGTAACGATACGTAAGCATCTACGGACTGAACACTGCAGACTCGGAGGCCATCGGTGCAGATGCGTACGTATTAATTTGCGAAAAGGGTCAACCTGTGTGCGTGAACCAGGTTGGGGTTCGCATTGTACGTTAGCTGTGGATGATGAGGACTGTGAGAAACGCGCGGTGCAGGGAACCACCTTGCTGCACTGCGCATATCTACCACTGACGTAACCCTCGGCAACGCAGTTTTTGCAACGCCCAATATTGGATATCTGCGACCGCTGAAAGACGCCATTTTTATGTTTTTCCCTCTTCCCCCCCCTTTTATTACACGCCTCGTACACACGGCCGTTAAATTTCAGTGGAACCTGGTCAAAATACTGTTTTTTTTCTTGTAATGTCTCGAATAACGAAAATTTTACTCAAGATCGACGTTCTTTTTACTCCCTTTACCCTACTGACTGAATTACGAAGATTATATATAATAAATCTTATAGATCACTTGCGTTTTTTATATTTTCATCCTTTCAAGCTCCGAATCATCGAGTTCGACCTTCAAAATGAATATACTTTTTGAAAGACAAGTGGACAATTGGCTATTGATATGTAGTAACAATACTTCATCGATGATATTGAAGATTAGACCGATTTATGAATGGTTTTTCGCAGCGCCGTCTGACGGTAGAATTGTGCTGTGTGACGTCAGACGCGACCGGGAAATTCAAACGCTGTATTAGAAAATCTTGATTTAGGTGAAAACGAACTATAAACAATTAGGTGCAGTGTGTTTTTCATGAATCTTGATCATCAAATTAACGTATAAAAAAAGAAATTCATGAAACTTCCCTATTGTATAGATGATATGAAGTTGGCTAGAATCGTGAAACAAGCTTTCAGACATTTGTGAACAAATTAAAGTGCCCGAATGCTTGTTTTTCGATTCTAGCAAAGTTCAGATCAACGAGTCGTTAGTAATTCACCATGTATATAGGTACCTACGATTGTAAATAATGTATAATGAATATGGAAAGTGAGAGACCGTCAGTAGTCAGCCGGACGTCCTAACGCTCGCATATTCACAATGCGAATGGATGCTTGATTAACCTTTGATTCGAAGACCTAACTAAGGAAACGTATATTACCTTATCCGAATGCGTATGCTTATACATGCTGCTGTGCTGCTGCATTATACATCTACCAACCTTCGGTTCATTTTTCCTCTTTTTATGCCCGCGTTTCCTCAATGCGTGTGTATATTCAAATTTAGATAAATTTGATTCGGTAATGAACCTTTCACTCCAATCGTGAGTTAAGGATGTATTGGCCGTACAATCTCAACCGAAAATGATTCTCGTCGGCAAATTGAGTACTTTATGATAAGATAAAAATCGGAAAAAAATCAACCACAATCAAGATGATAAGAGTATTCATCTTGAATAATAATAATGCCAGAAAGTTATCAATAAATTGTTTAAACAAAACATTGTTTAACAAATTCTCTGGTAACGTTTTTTTTTTTCATCTCAAATAAATGCCCTAATTTTTCTGAACACAAATGCATTTTTTAAAGAATTTTGTCACTATTTTGAAATTTCCGTTTTCCAAAATTTGCAAATGCTGTATTCACGAAACTATTTGTTCCACGCTCAGGAAACTTCGGAATTGTAATCTACATCGTTCTTACAAAAATATATAAAAAATTCAGAATTTTCTTTCCATTTTTCAAAATTTGGAAATCATCGCGAAAGATAAATTTATCATAAAAATCAGATCGATTCAATTTACAAATTTATTAAAATTACTTAATCATCGAAATCAAGAAATTGAAAATTGCCACAATGAAAATCTACACCGAAATATCAAATATAAGATGAGATTATCTGAAAATTGAAAAAACTATAATTTGAAGAAAGAAAAGAGACGTTTCAATAACACATTTTATCCAAATTATACGTAAACGTTTAATTAACGAAATATTTCGAACAATTGTAATATTAGCACTTTTTTAATCTAAATTAATGTACCTACAAACTTTTTACAAAATATTTATTTTTAATCTGTATGAATAAATGAATTATGAATTAATGAGGATTTTTTTTCAAAAATAAAAATAAACTTTCATTGATATTTTTTGACCATTTCAAATGAATTGATATTAATTTTGGAAAAAAAATTCTCCCCAAATTTTCTAATATTTACGATTTTAATTATTTTAGATTATTCATTATTCAATTTATAAATAATTATTACAATTGAGACACTTTTCAATCTTCAGGTTTCCGAAAGTCGAGATCCCTCTTATTTCTTCCGACATCCTTTTTTCGCTGAGTAATTAGCGAACCGCTTGCAGCTTGTTCCCTCTTTTAATCCGGACCTTTGGCCTGCGCTATAAGGGAATTAAAATAAGTAACATACATGCATGCATACGTTATAGTTATAAACGCACCTGAAACGCACGTACGAATATCGACCTTGCGTGTAATATTGCGTGGCTTGATGCTGCAGCTGCACATTTTACAGTGCAATATGCATACGGGATTATAACTCGTGTTCTGCAGTTTAAAATTAAGCATTTATCACGAGTAGATTCGTCGACTCGATAATTAGAAAAAGGGAGTCGAGGACCAAGAAGGTAAATCGAGGACTCACAGTTAGAGTCCATCTTCGTTTATTTCTTTTCAGAAAATTTCACATAAGTTGGAAGATTAAAAGACAAGAATTCATGTTATCGAAAATTCGAAGAAATTCAATATCCTATTTTTATTGTTTCGAAAACTATCTTGAATTCTGCAAATCTGACCTCAGATTCTTGATCAGGGGTTTAAAAAACCTTCGACTACCAATTATTGTGAGATTTCGAATGTTTTTCGTGTTTTTTTCCCACCAAATTGGATCCGAAATTTTCGAATTCCGCAAATCTGACTTGAGATTCTTGATCAGCGGTTCAAAAAACAGTTTCGTATCAAATTTCATTAAAATTAGTTGATCCGATCTTGAGATATCTTATAAAATTGAAAATTCTAGACTTTGCAAGCGCGAATCTAACCTCTAAATATAACCGCCACGCAAAGCCACACTCTTAATGCACTAAGTGTTATAAAAATCTTAATATATAAAGCAATGTGCTACTACTAAGACATGATACATGATATTTATTCACGCAGTTCAATCATGAGACAACATTTTACAGATTCAAATAGAAATTTGATTGATTTATTGTTTATACGCATACATGTAGATATAATAATCTATGTATGTATGGTATACATACATGGTTCTCTTCAGTCCATAATTCGTGTAAGCGTATGGTCTGCCATATGGGCGAGGCACTCATTGTTGACGTATTCAGTTACAATTTACCATTACTTTAATATATTTTAGTCCCCGGACTAGTTTTTTCTCCTTTTTTTTATCACCTTTTTTTTTACCTACTAACAAACCATCGATCACCCTTTCATCTGTCAAGAGAAACAAGATCGTGGTGAAGAACATTCAAGGAACTGTATTATCAAAATGGTAGAAGACTATAACTTTTGGAATTAATTGTCTGAATAAAAAAAATAATAAAAAATCTTCATCAATTTTGATACAATAAATTGAGTGTAAAGAATTTTTTATAACAAATTTGCTAATTTGTAATTATTTGGTCAACTGTAATGAAGAATCGTATTTCGATCATAAAAAAACCAAAATAATTTTGCGTGATATACAGAATAAAAAATTCGTGTCAAATTGAATGGAATTTGAAAAAAAAAATCAAAATTAATTGTCGTATCGTCTGCTCCTTAATTGCGTGCATGAATCCATCTTCTACAATATTTTCATCAAAGCTCGAGATACGTAGACTATACATTCGTTCATAATCTGCTTTGTGGATAATTACAGGACACGCGTGGAGTACGAGCGTCTAGGTCCTAGAAGGAGGTTGGGGTAGTATGTTATAATAACATAGAAACCCCCCTAACGTATAACTATCATCATCATCATCATCATCATCATCATCGCATTCTTATGATCGTTCCTGCTCCTCCCACTTCTATTTCTCAAAAACCCTTCCTTTTCCCATTTTATTTCTATACTGTATATGTTAGACAGTCTATACATATAATATAAGAGTTTCTTTTACAGCCCATCACCCCACGAAAAACACCCCATAATTATTAACGTGGCTCAGTTATATAACCACACGTGATCCTAATCATTGTCAATATCATTTTTATAACACCTGCGTGGAAAGCTTGATTTTCGATGCCTGTGTCTGGTTTGGAAAGGGCCCCTTTTCAGATGAGTGAAAAAACGTAATATTTCTTCACTATCGCGCAGGCGCAATCGTGCATTATCGTCATTATTTCACTAACAGGCATGCGCACATCGTGCATTATCGTCAATATTTCACTAACAGGCATGCGCACTTCAAGCAATCTACGTTTCTTCACTATCACGCACGCGCACTTTGAAATAAGTCAGTCGTTCAGTAGCGCCATCGGTCGGTGGCGACGTCCAAGCGTCCGCGAAGTGGCGCCCCCAGGCGGCAGCGATGTGTCAACTTAGATTATCGCCTAACTTCAGGTTGGTTATGGTCGGCCATTTGCTCAGCTGTCAGATATTATTCGTCTGCATCTCAAATCAAGCTTTCCCGCAGGAGTTATAAAAAATATGGTGTGCGATAAGTGCGGATAGGCGACATCTGCCTCGTGTGAAGTTTGAATCACTCGCTCGGCTCGCACAGCATTCACACTCGTCTCGTGTCATCCCGCACTCGCCTGCGGCTCGTGAGTGAACGACACTAGACTCGTATGAATGCTGGCTGCTCGCCTTCGCTCGTGTTGCAAACTTCACACTCATCGGATATCGCCTTCTTTCCGCACTTATCACACAATATACTATTATTCCTTTACTCCCACTTTTCACGGCATCGGTGATAATCTGATTCGATAGAAAGAGGAGGAAACCTTTTTTTTGTACCAAATTTGACGAGATGAAATCGTCACGGACAGGTTTGCCTAATTTTCAATAGTTTCTGGTGAGTCATTGTCACTCCGTACTTTTTAAACTGGCCAGCCCGCATTAACGACACGTTGACTCCGGCCAGTTTCCATAAATACAATCGACGATATGAAAATGAAAAAATACGAATTTAGGAACGAAGGGGTTTGCAGAAGTGTTCGAGTCTTCTTGGCAAGAATATCGCTAAATTTCTTTTTTTGAAAATAATTCATACGACCCTTATGGCACCAAAATCGCATTTTTGGTGCTTACGACTGTCTGCCATTAGACACGTGTGTGTCGTGTTATCAATGGGTTATCAATCGCGTCCTCACAGAAAATCAGGAATCAACCATGGTCTAAAACTCGTCCCAAAGTATCAAGAAACACCCGATATTTCGTCTCCCCGAGCTGTAAGGGGTTTCGAGCTGGTGATTAGCGGCACAACCCTGCAGCGGCGAGTCCGGGGCGCCGATAAGACCGGTGTGAGTATATCTAAGGGTTTAAGTTCGCGTGCGTCCCACTTAGTTCCCTTGGCCTTCGCCTCGCACCGCTTCGGCGTGCGGTTCTTATCCCCGCGTAACGTGGTTAGTAAGACTGTAAGGACGCGGAGAAGAGGGGGAACTCGGACGCGAACCAGTTCGGACATGTACGTATGCACGATATCTGGGCGTGAGCCGGTGTGCCCGGTGCTGCCGTACCTCTGGGTGGCGAGTGAGTGTTAAAGTATCGACCAGGCGTCGCGGACTTGGCGAGCCGGGAATATCGCGCCGGTGTTGAACCTCATTTGCATATTCGCGAGCGACCCCGCGACTCGTTCCTTCGACCCACACCGACTTCCTTCACCCTCGACCTTTGGCCGTTATTCCATCCTTTCTTTGTTTCTTTCCGCTTATTTTTTTTTTCTTTTCTCTCTCTCTCTCTCTCGATTTTTTACGGTCAGAACAGTGGACGCGGCAGTGTATCAGAAATTATCACTTCCTCATTCTTGAATCTCATACACACGCACCTCAGGGTCAGTCGGGGATTTCGCTAAGGATAAAATCGATTTTTACTGTTTTTTTGACATTTTTTTTTTTTTAACAATTATTCTTGACGAAATATTCTTGATGACGTGTTTTTTTTTTTTTGTCATGTAATAATCATATAGTATATGAATAAATTTCAGAGCTTTAATTTTACAATGAAAAATGGGAAAAAAATTCTCTTATCGATTTTTTCATCTCTTCAATTTTCTATCCAATCATAATAAATCCTGCAGATCTAGATTCTAGAAGATTAACGCCGTTAATTAAAACTTTGAGGTTTATATTTTACCTCGTTTGATACAGAATCTCAAAGAGAGAAGAAAAATCGATTCAAAGTGGCTTCTGCGTGGATATAGCCATAATTTTGCTCCAATCAAAAAGAGAAATAACGAAACAAAAAAAACAAAAAAATGTTCTGCATTAATTATGTTTCCTCTGATAATTTTCAGTTCAGCAAGAGAAGCAAAAAAGAAAAAAAAACTGATGATTCCACGATAACCGCGCGGTCGAGATCACCTGCGGGATTCTGAATCGTCGCGCGGTCCGAGGACACACGGCCACACCGCGCGTTATTAATATATAATCAAACGTACAGGGCATGAAACGAGGCTGGAACAGGGACGTTTACCCCGTTGGTGGTGGGGTCAGTGTCGCGCGCGGGGCTGCTGCGGAGAGTTCAATGACTGACTGTGAGCCCGCGCGCGCGGGGACCGGTTGGTCAGCCCTTCGCCTCTCTCTGGCTCTCCGGGTCTCCGGTCTCCGGTCAGCCACGTCGCGAGACAGTCTCCGGGACCCCGGTCCGGTCCGGGCCAGGCTCTATTCCGAGGACCTCAACCGCCTATACGTGATGATAATGCGGTATCACGCTCGGATCGGAAACCCGAGAGTCCGAGGTAACACCTTGCCCACTGGGACGCGCACGGTGCTCGAGGTCCGCGCAGGTGACGCGTGACGCGTGACGGAGATATTGGAGGAATTAAATCGTCGAATTATTATTATTATCTTTTCGTTATTTGAATAATCGAGGATTATTTTTCGATGATTTTTATTAGCCTGTAATTAATTAATTATGCGTAGACTGAATTTATCGATGAGGAGTTACTGGAATATTGGGAATTTAACTGAGGATTAAATGAATTGATGAATAGTTACTGAAATAATGAGGAATAAAGTGAAATGTGCAGAATTGATTGGAGATAATTGAGAGAATTTGAGAATTTTACTGAGG
>JAFFZH010015677.1:0-21091 GCA_018420115.1 Euura saliciscinereae | reverse complement strand
AACTAGTGTGAAATGGTCATCAATTACATATTATTAAATATTTCTAAGATTATATGAAACTAATAGTCTTTCAACAATGTGAAAATGGTCACAAAATTATATGAAATGGTTTCTAAATCAATGATATATGGTCCTGAATCACTGTAAAATGGTCATCATCATTATCATCATCATAGTGTAAAAAATCCATGAATATGTGACAGGTATGAAAAAAAAAACTACTCTGCTATGAAATGGTTACATATGCCACAAAATTTCAAACTTAAACCATCTGTGTGAGAACTATGTGTTTTTTTTTTTTGTTTTTTTTTTTTGAAGAAAAAAGACGAATTTTAATGTACCCCATCCATGCATGCATCAGTAGGGATTTGTCGTAAAAAAGGTGAACACGCGACCAGTGGGAGTGCCGGATGATGGGCAGGTAGGCGTAATAGTAAGTATAGTCTGACAGAACCGCAGCGAGTGTATATAACATGAACGATAAATCCACCCTGAGGTCTTCGGTTAATCTTTTTACACCGTATATCCACATGATCCAGTCGCGTAGAAGAGCCACGGTTAGATCCACCACGTGTTTCCGACTCCCAGTGTTCCAAAAATGTCGTCACCTCCGGCACTGTCATCTTCCAGTAAATCGCCGCCATTTTGGAGCCAATTGTCTGTCGATGTAAAGGTTTTTAATTATCGAACAATAGCAACAATCTGAACAACGTCGAATAATGCGGAAAGGAATTCGGACCCAGACCCATACCCTGAGATAGCAGATAAGACGAGATACAAGCTCGGAAAATGGAGGAGCATGAAGTTAGTCATAATCCGCAAACTGCATACCGTATATTTGAACAGGCCATTCTCCGTGTATCTAATCTTTTAAAAATACTTCTGGAGACAAACAGTAACGAGGGGTAATTCTTAACTCCGAGGTATGCCTATCACTACGGTCATTTAGTTTATCGCATCGCATCGAGAAGGCTTATCTTTCCTGCGATGCAGTCGTTTGAATGTGTCCGTAGGTTGGTTTAGGACCTTTGCTTTCCCTTCGCCTTTGAGCATCCAATAACTTTCAATGATTGCTCTCTCTCTCTCTTTCGCTCTCTGGGAAGATCAGTAAACTATGCAACTTTATATTCTCACATCCTCTTTCTCGCCTTCCTTCGTTTAGTTTACGCAAAATATCTTATTGGCTCTGATGTTCAGCAGATGCTATCTTCAGGATACACTCATGCGGGTTATTGCTTTGCTGCACTTCTCATAGTTTTCCTTTTTCTTTCTTCAGACACTGCACCGAATGCTGCAGCTGCTTTTGTTTTAGTGCAATTTCAAAAACCT
Source organism: Euura saliciscinereae (assembly GCA_018420115.1). Taxonomy (NCBI): domain Eukaryota; kingdom Metazoa; phylum Arthropoda; class Insecta; order Hymenoptera; family Tenthredinidae; genus Euura; species Euura saliciscinereae. The sequence goes on along the minus strand of JAFFZH010015677.1, from coordinate 19,762 downwards.
AACAGCCGTTCATTTTACGATACCATACATTGAAATGAAATTTGATGGACATCAGACTTTGTTTGCTCTGAGTAGAAATTTTATTCTTTTCAATTCAACGTCTCGCGGTCTTATCTTCTTCCCAGAAGATCGTGTAGCATCAGTTACGCGTCTAGAATCTCTTAGACTCGAGAAGTTTCATGTTGTTGAACTCCGCATATACTCCAAATATATGGTGCATTCCATGTAAACTCGACCAATGATTTTCCCTCACCATTTTTGACTCGCTTCACAATTTTTCATGATATTCTTCGAACACGAAAAGTGATTCTGATTTTTTTCAGATTTTTTCCGCCAACCATCGAATACACTGACCACGTCTGATGATGGTAAGCATTAGTCAGCTGTAGTGAATGATAAGATCGATTTTAGCTACCATTAGAGATTCTGCGACTACATCCATGGTCTTCCGCAACACGATCAATCATCCCTGATACATTCTACATTTTCTTGAGATTGGAAATTCGTGTGTCCTCAGTCCTCTTACTCGAATCCGCATTGAGTTACGATCATCTGATGCGTCCTTATATCTCTAATCTCGCGTCGAATACCTACGAGCGATCCAGGGTGCCATTGTTTAATGGTGTGCTATCACACGACGTAGCGTGCCACTGTCCAACTAAAATACATATCTGTGATACTTTTTCCCCACTACGTGTACATACATCGCACACTCACAAGTGACAAGTTTGAGACTTCTTGTATGTTGAAATTGCTACACGATCACATCTTGCCTTTCCTCATTCGTGGACAGGATCGCTTATACAAATGTGACAAAAAATGAATAAAAATGTTTGCTTCTCTCTTGAAACTGACCAGTCCGCATTACCCGCGTGTTTTAGCCTGGACAATTTCCAGAGAAAAGCACCACGCTGGATTGACACAGAGTTTTATACATTCGTTACACATTCGGCGGTGTATTACTATCAATAGACTCGATAAGCAGACGTATTTTTGTCTCTCAAAGACGTCTTTAGAGGTTGAGAGAAGACTTAGACGTCATAAAGTGACCTTTGACGTCAATATAACGAAGACTTTTAGACAATTTCGAGTTCCGTGCTGCTGTAGACGCTCGCCAAGTACATTAAGCCTCCCTAGTCACACTTGGGGGGTCATTTTCACCCAGTGTGACTTTGAAGGATTAAAAAATACATTTTTGTGCCCGATTAAAGTACGTGTTTGATCCACCGGTTTGGGGGTTATGTAACGTGTAGGTACTCGGTTTCCGTAATGTAGAATCCACACAGTTACCGGGAGGGGTGCGGCCTCAATCAATTATCCTACGGCTTAGGGCGCGGTCGACGAAGTCATCCAGGAACTGAACTCTCGGGCCTCGACTGGTCGGCCGAGTTCCTCACCTTTGCAGCCTGCATGGCAACAGACTCTGGACTCTCTGACTCTGCCTCGAGGGCAGCTCCGAAGGAGCTGGACTCTCCTGACGATATTGGCGATGCTGCAATATTTGTGTTCGTTGCATAATACGTACGAAGTCCTTGGGACGACTGGACGTACTAAACCAGGCATGGCAGGATCGTAGGGAAAATATAATAGAAGTTTATAAATACTCCAAAAATCATTTCTATGTTATCCAAAGTTCATCACACATCGAAAAATTGACTTTTTCAGAAAATTTCACTTGTCGTAACGGTTTCAGGTACACGATTGATCCGATTGTGTCTCTCGACGTCTCATTTTCTTCGTCGAGCAATTCTTCATCGTGTGACTGAGGGAAATTGAAGAAAAAAATTTTTGGACCAAGTTATCAGCAAAAGAGTGACCAGATTCTCGCTAAATTGTCTATAACTGACCATAACTTATGACAGGATTTTGTATAAGACATTAATTATTTTTTAACTTAGAATTAGGACAAGTATTAAAATTAAAGGTAGACTTAGATAATAGATAAAGACACTAATTCTGAAAAAGAAAATGCAAATTTTTAGAAAAGTAAGTAAGTAAAAAAAAAAGACAGAGGAACAGGTAGAAAGTACGATATTCATCATCCAAGTTGTGTCATTTTTTAGATTGTGGCTTGCGGCTTACGGGTTATTTGCGTAACTTAAGAACGATATTTCTTTTTTCTCTCAATTTTTTTTTTTCCTTTTTTCGAATACATGTGGCATGAAATATGCGGGTACGACTGAAAACTGTTGGACCATGGCGCTGTGCTGTGACAGAGAAAGAGAGAAAAAGAGAGAGAGAGAGACTAAATACTTTAAAGATAGATAAATAGGTGGATACACGTGTGTGAGAGATAACGGTGAAGTGGAAAAAGCTATAGTGACTCTCTCTACTAGTGCCTATTACTATTCACACAAAGGCTATATACCTTCACAGATGTACAACATTATTCTATGTGTATAAAGTCTAAAGTAAGTTTCAAATACTAGGAGAAAGTATATTAGCTATAAGAAGAAACGCGTAAGACTCAAGAATGCAGCTATTAAAATGCTTGTTGCTTAGTTGCGGGTTAGACGATTATTTAATCACTAAATCGTTGAAAAAAAAAAAAAAATAATCACAAACGAAGTGGATGAATTATTTATTAATTTTTTCTAGATTTTTTTTGTCAAGGTAATTTTACTCATGAAAAATTATTATTTATTAAGAGACTCGGCAGAGTCTCGCAATTTTACAAAAAAAAAAAATTTACCATTAATGATATTGAAATAATAAAAGGGTTGAATTTTGAATATTTTCTTTAATACACATCAAATTATAATAAATTAATTTCATCTATATAATTATAAATTATTGATACTTTGAATAAATAATCTTTATTTTTTTTATGGAATGTATGATAAAAATTTCCATTTTATAAGAACAAAAGAAAAAGAGACAGACTAAATTATCGCCCTCTGACTTTTGGCCACAGTATTTCAAACAATTTTTATTATATTTATGGACTTTATTGTGCAAATTTTGATAACACGGAGGCAATTAATTCGATTTTCGGGTTCTAAGAGAAGAGAATCAATCGATAAAATACGAAAAATTGCATTTCTTTTAATTTAAGAGACAGTGCAAAAATGGAACAAAACAAAAAAAAATAGTAGAACATAAATAATTCTTTTTCTTATCTTGCAAAAGTTTCAAAGCACTGATATAATTGTGATAAGTTTATCTCTCTGATTCTTCGTTATAATTCAGTTTCGTTACGTCACGTTTTTACAGTTTTTGCAATACAACATCTAAGAATAATTTTTTTTTATATCATAGAAGACACGGATAAATATCTTAAATATAAAAAAAAGACCGAAACCAAAAACCAAAATTGTATTTGTTGCATTTTGGAGAATTTTATTAAACGTCTCTGACTTTCCTCTTCTTCTTGTTCTTCTGCACTTTTTTTTCTTTCTTATTTAACTATTTTTCGTGTTTTTTTTTCCTCGATTGGTATTGGCACAGCCTATAAGTTTGATAAAACTGCTTCAAGAATATCCGAGACAGAGCAAATAAATTGATACACGTGTACATGTACGATTCTGCGAAGGATGACTAAGAGCGAAGCTCCAAACGACCACACGTGGGGTCGAGGGCGCAGGATATGACCAAACACTTGTTTGATCGATTCCTTACGGTACAAATAGGACCCTCACAGCAAATAGCAAGGTTTCACGATCGGAGAGACTCGTAAAAAGAAATATATCTTTTTTTACGGCACAGGCATTAAAAAGTCACTTTTTGACGCCCGTTTTCGTTCCGGCAAGTGGCACTTTGTACCGCTAAGTTCAAAGTTGCGGTATAAAGTCTTTATTCCGCACCTTTGATGCGCAGTTCGAAGTGCGCATGTCAAAGTTGCGGAATAAAGTCTTTATACCGCAGGTTACCCCCTCACCACTACCTTTTACAGCAGCTCGTGCGGAACTCAACTGGCGTCAAAGTGACTATTAACGCCTTTTCCGTAAAAAATATTGTATGGGGCGCGCGCGGAAAGTAACTGTTCGGCAAGGTTATGTTTTTAGTACTCGCCGTTGCTTTACAAGGCTCGCCAATAAACAGTTACTTTCTGCGCATGCCAATTGCCACATAAATATCTATTGTCTTGAAAGGTACATTTTGAAAAAAATAAAAAAATTATAATGATCCTGAGATTCTTGAAAAATGAGAAAAGAAAAACTGATTGGAAAAATTATGGCTTTCATGAACTTTTACATTTTTATGTGTCAACATCTGATACTAGACAAGAATACCGATTATTGATAAGTTTAAAGTCCAGTCTTTGAACAATTAATATAAAATGAAAATTCTTGATTATTTTTACACAAAAAAGATTTTAAAAAAAAGTTTCAATTTTTATTTTTATTTTCAGAACTAACAATACATATTAGTTTTGTTTTCGAGCTGCCTAAAACATTTCTATTAATTGGAACAAAAAATTCGCTTGATGAACACAAAAACGCAAAAAAATAATAATAATATAACATTTAACGTTCTCCATTTATCCAGTAAGAAGAATATCGATTTTTTTCTGAGCTTCTTCAAACCCTCAAAGTTCCAAAACCCTAATTGGTATCAGATTTCGATAAAATTGAGTCTAAAACGTTCAATAATACGAAAGCTGTTAATGACGTCACATAATTTTTCTACTAAAAAAATTGTTTTCTGTGCTTTCGGGTGTGTCACTGAATTTTTTTTCACTTTCTTTCTTTTTTTTTTTTTTTGCTCCATCTCATCTCTTTCCATATATTCCGATCTCCGTTTTTCTCCCTCTCTCTCTTTTTCTCCCTCTCCAACCGACTTGATTTACTTGAAACAAGTGTCACCTATATTTAGAAGTCGCTATGTCGCCGGTGCCGGGCAGCCAACACACTACAGACTCCGAACTCTTGATGCCCATTACCCGAATCAGACAACGGGAAAAAAAGGATGAGACAAAAAATGAAAGAGAAGAAAAAAATATATTGCCTCACAACGAGTGGAAGAGAATAAGTAAATTGATTCAATCGCAGAATCATTAGAAAAAAAAAAAAATTGGTCCAAAAAAAAATCGAAAATTATGAACGCGACATAAAAAAAAATGACTCGAGGCTTGATTTTGAGCATATTTAGGGTAAAAATTGTGCAATTGTGTATAGAAATGAAATAATTTATCTAATGACGGAATCATGAAGTAAAGAATAATAGGATAATTTGATATCGCGTATGAATACAGTAGAACCTCGATTATCCGAATGTTACAAACATACTATATATATTCAACCTCTTTCGAGCAAAAGAATTTTTAATTATTCATTATTGCAATAAGAATCACTAACTGATCTGATTGAGAGATAAGAAAGCGTTCATGGGTGGTTTTTGAAGAACCACAGTGAAAATGTATATTTGGTGCCAACAATCTAGGTTCTAGTTAGTGTTTGATACTCAATAAATCACGTTTCATGACCAATTAAAAAGAATCGTTCACTCGCGTATCTACCATCTGTAACCAATTATCTAGCTATTATTATGACGAAATTTTGTAATTTGGAACCGTCGAGCAGAAAAAAATACTTTTGCTTGACAATGCGTATCCTCTTTCTCAGTTTGCAAAAAAAAGTCCGTGTAAAACAGGGACCATGGATAAAAATCGATAAGACAAGTGGATTTTGATTTTCGATCTAAAATCTATGATTTTAAAGAAGTTTGAATCGATAGAAAAATTGAATCGAGATCACAGAACCGCTGATTACAATTATTCATCCCACAATTGCGATTTTCATCATCATTCTCCTCATCGACACCGCAAATATGCCTCGTGGGTTCTCGGAGAGTACCGAATACCTTCGGTCTAATCTACTTCCGGTTTCAAATGGAGAAGAAATTCAGTCGCCTCGAATGCAAGCTGGGCGCCAGAGCCCCCAGTTTTACCCGATTATGCAATTTCGTAATAAAAAATATTCCTATCACACTGTGGCACCGCGAAGCTGTGTTGGCTCAAACGACGTTACGTAGCTCATCGACGATGCTATCGGGGAGAAATCGGAATTCAAAAGCATTCCGCGTTCACTCGACATCTCGGGTACCCAAATCAAAATTTCAATTCAATTGAAACGAGACAATGAGGCCATAGAATTTGAATTTGGTGAAATATTATGAAAAGGAATATTTTCCTATAGGTGTAGACACGAATCTAGCTCCAGCTTCATCCAAATCACCAAACTTATCACACCGAACGCGTTTTTGGACCACTTATAGCCCCTGGCACCAAGAGTCCCGTGACCATTTTCTCAATTTTTGGTTCTAAATGTACAGTTTTTTTTTTTTTTACTTCATCTAGAATTGCTTCTTGCTATTGATTACCGGTTTTACAACATACGAGGTGTATAAACCTAGGTTGTACGAGGTGGTGCAGGTTACAGGGACCGAATGTATTATAGTGTATGAGACTATAAGACGGTGTTAAGCCACACATATGCGTCGACATCTGTTAATCAAATACAAGTGTCATTTGGTTTTAGCTTACTTAAACTTACAACCACGTTGCGTCTTGGTTGTATGGTGGAAAATAAGAAACACAAACGAGTATAACCAGCGTCGACCACAACGTTAATAAAATATATGCGTCTGGGACGTCTCGATCGTATCTCACATGTCTGCGCAGAAGCTATAAGGCGAATCGCTGTAATTAAATGGTGGCAAATATTCACATTCTCAAAAAAAGAAGAAGAAAAAAAGCACAAAAAAAAAAAGAATCCAATATTCATTCACATCAGTCATATGATGAAAAATTACACTGTAATTACATGAATAAATGTCATCAAAATGGGATAAAAAATTATAATGAAAAAACTAAGTCAACTTTTTATTGCTTTTTACATTAAATTTTTATGAACGATGATTTTGAAGATTTTATATCCTCTTTTTTGTCCATTAGAAACGTCGACAGAAATTTCTCGATTCAAAATGTTAAATGGGTCAGTTAGTTAGTTACTTATTAGACAGGCCAGTCACGTGGAGGTAAAACTAAAGAGGATCGAGGAGAAAAAACAAGAGAATAAAAAAAAAAAAAAAAAAAGGAGGAATGGTATATTGGAGAGGAATCGTTGGGCAGCAGCTGGTCAAACAACTCAGCATGCAAGCCAAAGCCAAAGCCAAAGCCAAAGGCGAAGGCAAAGAAGAGTCAGAGTCAGGCCAGGGGCCCCCAGCCTCTACCATTCACCAATGTCTAACGCACACTTACGATTAGAGAATAAAGGCTCTTAATTACTCCTATTAATGATGCAAAGGAAGTAGAAGAAAAGATAAAAGAAACCTAATCAAATATATTATCGGTTTATTATTCATAGTGATAATGAGCTCAGTGAGTCTGTATTAAACCAAAAGAAAAAGCAAAAAAAAAGACGTTATTGTAACAATTTATTTTTTGCTTTTTTCTTTTCGCTATATATGTTCCATATTTTCAATGATTATCAAGAGACTCGGTAGAGTCTCGCGCCAAGTATTATAGCTACACACGTACCAGTACGTGTCTGAATAAGAGAGAATCGGTATGTAGATTGAAAAAAAAATTCAAGAGTTTAAGTACCTCTTAAAATTTTTTTTTAACCGTCAAATTGATATGAATAATTAATTTTAAGTTTCAGATCCTTTGCTGATATGTGGCGCGTTACGTCACGATTAGCTACTGGCTATTCCAGTAAATTGAATATTCAACTACCTCAACGTTTTCGTAAATATACATGATTGGCTTAGAAACACGAAATGGCCGATAGAGGCGCTACTGTGATTTGGATGCGTGCGTGACGTCATTTTACACGAGTCACGTGACAGAGGTTTAAAATCTGAGACCCGAAGGAATTAAATAATAGACGAAAATATAGGTAAAAATGTCAGAAATACTGATAATAAAAATCATGGTCGTTTTTAATATCTCAGTTTATTTAATTATTATTTTTTTTTGTTGTCGTTCGCAACTTTCTGTGTCCCACGATTGTATTCAAGTACGCGCGTATGCTCATTTAATTATTATAATGCGCGCTTTTAATGCACGCGGAAACGGAGGGTCACGATGGCAGCTGTTGTATTCGGCGAGGTTGATTCTGAGACACGCGGCTTATTATTATTTTTTTTTTGCAAGCCGATTATACGTTGCTCTATCGTCAGCGGTTATAACCTAAAAATAGGCATGAATCTGTATTTTGGGGTTAGAAATTACAATTTTGAGGCTAAAATCACCAGAAAAACTTCTATAAATACCCTCAATTTCCTATATATCGAGGTCAGAATCACTAGTCGAACCTCTAATGACGAATTGGTTTGGATTTTGAGGTTATAGAATGGCTAGAAGTCTCTCACGATAAACAAAAGCTTCGATTTTGAGGTTAGAATCGCTAAAAGAATCTCAAAGTCCGCGAAATCGTTGATTATTCGAGGTTAGAATTGCTAGTAGAACCTCAAATGACGCGTGAAACTGGATTTTGAGGTTGGAATCATCAGAAAAACGTCTATAAATACCCTTAATTTCCCATTTTGAAGTCAAAATCACTAGTCGAACCTCTAATGACGAATTGGTTTGGATATTGAGGTTATAGAATGGCTAGAAGTCTCTCACGATAAACGAAAGCTTCGGTTTTGAGGTTAGAATCGCTAAAAGAATCTCAAAGTCCGCCATATTGTTAATTATTCGAGGTTAGAATCGCTAGTAGAACCTCAAACGACGCGTGAAACTGGATTTCGAGGTTAGAATCGCCGTTGGAACCTCAATATATCCATCATTATCGATTTTCTAGCTGAACCTCGAAATATTCATGAGCTTGAATTTCGAAGTCAGAACTGCTGGTGTTACGAAAATACACCTAAATCCGAATTTCGAGGTTACAATCGTCTGAAGAACCGCAAAATACCCACAACTTTCCGATTTTGAGGTTAGGATCACTGGAAGAATCTCTAAACCCGCCAAAATTCGGATTTTGAGGTTAGAATCGCCACAAGAACCTCAAATCACCCATAATTTGTCGATTTTGAGGCTTTATAACCTCACTGACACCGATATGTCATCAAATTAGCGTGAGATTTATAGGAGAATACGAAAAATGTGAAAAGCCTCGCTACTATTTCGTCAATTTCTACAATTGTTGCCGATCGTTCTCATCAGATTCGGGAAAGAAGGTTCGAGCTTGTCTCCTTCGTCTCTGTCTCTGTCTGTTGAATCTTGAATCTTGATGGGTGTGCATGTGTATCATTTATTACGTATACATGAATGCCTGATGCAGAGTTTGTCGCGGACGTCGCGGGTCAGCCGAGGCTGGTCGTCGCCGGTCTCCGTGACTCCTGGCATTATAAAACGTCGCTGTTAAGAATGTGAACTTTCCAATAGGTAATAAATCGACCAGGCATATCGCAGTGTGCAGGCATAGCGACTAGAGATACTAGAGAGGCAGCATTGAGCCGAAGATCCAGGATCCCAAGGTGTACGAACGTCGTTGAAATTCGGATTTCAATCGAAAAACCAAACGGGACGCATCTCGTCCAAGTGGGTCGATGCCGAATATATTTTCACAAATCTTATATGTATATCCTCCACATGGGCGCCTCATCGAAGCATAAATGAAGTCGAAAGTTTCCTCAGAATCTCATTTACTCGAAACGAAATTTATAGCCTTGAGAGAAATCTTCGAGCCACTATACTTTCATCACTTGAATGAATTTGTCAAGGTGTTCCAAATGCCGAATTGCATCGATGATCGATGTTCGATTCAACACCCCCAATCTTCTCGCTCGATCTGACTCTCGATTTAAATAACAGGCTCTAACTGTTCGACGCGGTGTAAAAATAGTCCGACTGACCAGAGTCCAGTCGACTCGTTGTTTCAGACTCGTAAAATGTCGGATGGAGGGCGTCAGCCCATCCTGCTACTCCCACGCCAAAAGTTTGGTTCCGTTCAGCGACAGAGTTGACGATGAGATAAAAATTTAACAGCCTCGAATGCAAAGAAGTCGAGCATAGATAGGCATCAAACGAGCCAACGTTATAAATTATCAAGCGATTCTTCATCCGTGAAACTTGGAATTTGTGAATATGGAGCGCATCACTTAGGCATTTGTGAACGGCAGGGGGTGGCAGACCCCCGGAGCTTACGAGCATGTGGCTCACACGTGTTTCCCCAGGGACGGTTGGTTCCCTTATGCATACTTCGAAGCTGAAAAGAGGATAGGAGGACGTTAGAAAAACCGAACTTCTCATTCTCTTTCTCTATTTCTCTTAAGTTTCCTCGACACGTGTTCATCCAGCCCATGCAGCCAGAGACTGACTGGAGTATAAGCCTGCATAACCACATACATAAACCGTGTCGTTGACAATGTTCCTTAATTTGTACATACTGCAACGCTGCTGCCTTCCATGCTGCTTGTCTGTTGTTGGTATGAACGAACGAAACGAAATAAGAAGAAGAAAGATTAATTCATGCCACTCTTGTGACAATGTGGGACGTTGCATCATTGTCGTATATAATATATCAAAAGAATGAAGCCAGGGAAGAGAAAAAGAAAATTGTTAGAAATTAAAGAACAAAGATAACTTTATACTCCTCTGTTCTCCCTATCTGCTGATTTTGTCAGTCTATGCTTCGAAATTCATGACAATATATTCTTCTAATTCCTTCACACGTGAAAAATAAGGTAGCAAACCGTTGTAACCATGTGTTTCATCTTTATACTAAATTTCATCCGAAATAGAGACGATCGACTGGACTCTGTTTCTTATGAGACGCACGCGAGGCTTAGACGCGCTAGAACGTGGCGCGCGCAGGTACGGAGGAAATCCAAAAACCCTGATGGCATCCTGCTGCGTACGGTTTGCAGAAGACCGTTTCTGGGTAGGTTAGAGTCTGGCGAAAACAGCTATACCAATATTTAAGGTACAACAAGATATGCCGCAGCGATTCGAGCTCCAAAGTCTGAAGCATTCTGACGAGTTTTTTTTTAACCCAAATTAGACACGAATGGAATCGATTCAAATCGCGTTACACAGTTTAGCCTAAAACGTGGCTTTTTGGGTTCCGACGCTTTCGTCTGGCTTCCCACAATCGAGTTACGCCTAATACAGACGAAGGTCGACAAATCCTCAAACACTGCATCTATTCAAGAATTACTAAATAGGTTGCGAAAATGAGGAGATGATAATCGTTCTGCTCTGATCGGCAGCTAGTAACTTATATTTATGTACTAACATTCGAAGACCAATTCACACGTCAATTACTACGGTACCGACTGAGTGACCGTGCCGGAAAGTCCGGAAGTTGATATCGCCGAGTGTATATAATCAAGGTCTTGTGCAGGGTACCTAATTATTAGTAACTGTGCAGAGCTTGTATTCAGAGATCGTTACATTTATCTTCTCCATGTGTTTATCGTTAAAGAAGAAGAAGAAGAAGAAGAAGAAGAAAAATAAATCCTCTAGGAAAATTAAATGCGCGATTATAAATTTCTTCATAATTTCATTTTTTCCTATAAAAAATAAACGATTGAAACGAGTTAAAAGTATAATATAAGAGCATATAGCTCAGCTAACGGTATAAAAAAAAGTTTTAAATTAAGCATAGCTGGTTAGCTCGGCGTGAGGCCAGCTGTCGCATGTTTGTTTTCCATGCGGTCTAACGACGACTGAAATTGTATGAAAGAATCGAGGTTTATCTCTTCGAGGTGAAAAAAAAAGAAAGAATTTATTTATTTTTATTACCTTAAGTTTGTTTGTGACAAGAACAAAATTGACAAATTTAATTGTTCAATTTCAATAGTGAAAAACCGGCCATCTTTGTAAATATTTCATTGAAAAAATTACCAACGGAAGGTAATAAAAGAAAAATTCCTCGTCTGCTAGAACGAATATTCTCTTTTGCTTTGTCGTTTTAAAATTAGACAATCTTTTCTTAGCGTTGGTAGGTTGGTATATAGGTATAGAGGAATGTACGCCATATATACTAAACGTAAAGTAGAAACCTGGGCAACTGAAATTAAATACCGTCATTCTCACTATATACACCGGGTTATGTATTAAAATTTCTTCACAGACTCTCTGCTCTTATCGTTCAGTCCATTTCCTGTCGTCGATTTTTACACACTCGGCTGATATCACAGTCCAAGTATCTTTCATATATACCTACATAAAAAATAAAAAATAAAATAACGTTTCACAGAATATATTTCTCAGTTTTGACTAATTTTCGATATTTTATATACAGAAATCTGTTAGGTTAGCACTTTTTTTTCCATAAAATGTGCCTTGGCTGTGATGTTGATCTAAATATATGATTGTGACTCTACAGAATCAATAAAAATGTTCAAGACAAAAGAAGCAATTCATTCCAATCTTATTTTCTCTGTGTCGTAACGTTTTTACATTTGGCGCCCAACGTGGTGACGCTTTTCTCAAATTCGTTACATTTGGCGCCGTTTTAAGAACGAAATTAATCATTGATTGATTTCAGTTAAAAAGTTCATCGAGTAGTTTTTTAATTCCTTTTTATCTGTCTTTGTATGCAGACTTTAAGCTGCACTGTGTCTGAATGTCTGAATGTCTGAATGCTTGTAGTAGACTGGATAACAAAAAAAAAGTTCCTGAGTTGTAACAGCTCTGGTTTATGTACCTCAGTCTTCCATCCATCCTATAACCATGGCAGAGACCCACGCTGCGTTTCACATAACACCGTTACACATTCCTTCCAAGTCTGACAGATTACCAGTCAGACAGACAGACCCAGATTAACTTCTTCATTCATTTCAATGCATATATATATTTTTTTCTTCGATCATTTCTCAATTTTTTTTCACTTTAGAAAACTGAAGAGAATTTGAAAAAAAGGAGGATTTTGGCCAAGTGAGTATATCAAATCAATTGAAAAGAGTATAGGTGGGTAGAGTGGGACGTAAGTTTTGCCTCCTTTTATATTGAGTCTTTTTTTTCAAGAAGCAGAAGAAGAAGGAGTAGAAAAAAAATCGAACTCTACATAAAACGCGGCCATTACAGTGTCCAGACGTTTCAAGGCTGCAAAACACCTGCTTTTGCAACGAACGTTTCGCAGTCAATATATGCAGCGACTCATACAGATGAAAGAGGAGAAACGATGTGTTTATAGATCTACAGTAGAACCTCGATTATATATATATATCTGAATATAAAAATTGAAAAATTGATAAATGTACGACATAAAAAAAAATATGAAATCTCTTTCAAATGTAACAATTGGCAAGAATGACAATTTTTTTTTAATCTCTGTCGCAGCAAAAATTTTCATTTTGAGCAAAAGTTCTGATAATCGAGTAGATAAGAAAGATTCAAATTCAAGAAGCGTTTATAAATCATTAGATGATTAGAAGATGAGATGAAAATTTTAGAAAATTATATAGCACACAAAATTTGCTTTTTTTTCCACGTTTTTTTGGAGAAAAATGTTTGATGTTTTACAGCCACCACAAATTCACTTTATTCACTTTTTTCCTTGAATCCTGGTTTCAGATTCCCAATTCCATCGAATTGAGCAATAATAAAATAAAGAAAAAATTTGTCCAGTGTCAAATTCCAGTTTTTCAATATTTCCCTAACATCTAGACACCCTGGTACTATTTCTGACCCTTCAAATTGAAACTTTAATAAAATTAGAATTTTTGTATCTTAATTTCCTAAGATTATCCTGAGATTTTTTTCAAGTTTCTTCAATTTTGTCTTATCTCTTAATGAAAATTGTTCAGTAAATTCACATCCTGCTCCTAAATGAATTTTTATTCCGTTACAGATGATCATAGATGTGTAGAATATCGTTGATAACGGAATTCTGACGACATCTTTACCTGACAGTATTAGAAGATCATATTTTAATCTAATGCTGCCCGGTAAGATGTGAACAGATAATTCGACTCATCTCCTCCTCGTCCTCGTTACACTTTTCCTTATCTTCAAATGTATTTATGCTCCAAAAATTGTCTTCGTCTTCGTCACAGCTGCTGCTGCTGCTGCGTCCTCCAACTGGCTTACCATCATTTTTCTTTTTGATTATACATTTTACACTTTTATTCAAAGACTTTTTAATCAAGGAGCTCAAGTAGATAATTTAAATTTTTTTTAATCAATTTATTATCACTTTTATTACTATTGTTATCATCAGTGATAATCGGTGTGGGTTGATTTTCTTGGATTCTCAGCTTCTCGCTCTTCACTGCTTTCCTCTATTTTACATTTTTTGTTTCTTTTATTATATATCAAAGTATTGCAAGAGATTCTATATGAATGATTTATTTTCTTTTTTGAAGAACTTTAATGAAAATCCCATTTTCATTTTCTTCTTATTTTTTACGTAAAGTTATACTAATTAATCGATTTTCTTTTCACTTTACTTGTGTGAATATATAATTTTCTCCAATATTCATAATTATCATTAATCTATGTAATATTTCTAAGACAAACAAAAAAATTAAATATCAAATAAAATAAGAGAAAAAAAAACGTTAATATAGACGCAGGAGCAACGAGTCAAATTGCATTATATGACTTTTGCATTCTTTCACACGAGTCTACTTGTGACTTGAAGAATTAAAAACGATTTATATAACCGCTCATAATGTTGTAAAAAAAAATTTTTTTTAAATTGAATAAAATGCCCAGAAATTTTTTTTTCGAGATAGTGGATTTTTGAATCTACATATATCTATAATTTCATTCTTTCAGTACATGGATATGAAAATAAAAATAAAAATTGTCGATAATTATCACGTGATTAACGATTTTAAAAACCTTTTTTTAATTGTCAATATTGTTTCAAATTTTATCAAAGAGAACAGAGAGCAAAAAAAAAAAAAAAAAAAAATTAGTTCAAACCACATCGATTTTTAATTCATTTTAGAATTTATAGTTAATTTTAATACAGAGTCTTTTCAGTCTCTCAATTATTGGATGAAAAAGTAAAAAAAAAAAAAATTGATTTCATAAATACGAATACACTACACAATCAATTATTTATTATAGATTTTTTTTCCAATTTGTTTTTTCTTATTTTTTGGGAAGATAAGAAAATGCAGAAAAAATACTCCATTTTTTGTTGGTCTCTCCATACGTTTTGATAAAAAGAAAAAAAAAATTATGATAATTATATTACACCAATTGAATAATCAGACCATAAGATAAACTGTATCTAATGAAAAAACGTTTTTTAATGGAGATCGCGATCAGGCACTTAGATATAATAGATAAAATATTAAAGAAAAAAAATGTCGTTGATTTATATGACAATTATATGAAGAGAAACTCTTTTTTTGAGGATAATGTATGTATAGACGGATAATTACGTTAGTTAATTAGTTAGTTAGTCGCATTTAATATCACCAACGGTATAAATAAGCTATGAGACAATTTATGTATGTATATAATTTACACTTAAATAAAACCACGAGCCTCCATAAAGCGGATAATATTACATGTATATATATATATATATATTAATTAACATACTAATTAATAATTTAAAAAAAACTTTCTCAAACAGAATTGTGCGATAAAAGTAAAGAAAATTGGTTAACATAGTCGCCGAACATTTAAACAAAAATAAATATAATAATGATAATAATTAAGAAAAAAAAAAATTAGAATTTTTTGTTACTAAAAAAAAATTACAGAATAATAATAATAATAATAATAATTAATAAATTGAGTAAAAAATTGTATAATCCATAAATTCACTGCTTTTAGAACAATAATATAAAGCATTGTAAATATTTACTAATTTTAACTATGATAATTGATTAAATTATTAAATATTGGAATTTATTAGAAAAATTCAGAGGATTATTAAGATGTGAGAAAAAATATATAATAACAATGATAAATGGACCGAAAGACTTTCAGGATGTTAATAATAAAATATTTAGAAAATTTATTTGAATATCGATGATTAAGATTTTCAATAATTAACAATTTCAGAATTGAGAGAATTGAAAATTTGAATATTGAAATTTTTAGTCTTAAAGAACGTGAAATAAAAAAGAACAAGTAGAAAATTATTCAAATTTGTCCAAAAAATTAGCGGATTATTACATGAAAGAAAAAAAAAAAATTATATCAACAATAATAAATGGACCAAAAAAAAAAACTTTCAGGATGTCAATAACGAAACAAACATAGTTAATTAGGGTGCATCCAGAAGATCGGTTCAGGTCTTATTGTTAGGTGGCACAGCGTCAATTTGGCCGGCGCCACACCGAGTTAGTTTCGGGTAGCTACCACGTACCATAACCTAATGAGAGAATACTACAAAGTGCATGCGGTCAGGGTGCAGCCCTAAATCCACAAATTAAAATTTCGGTGCTATCCAAGCAGCGATGAAGTTGGCCGTTTATGAGCCACAGCAACTCACTACAGTAAACTGGTATAACACTAGCTTCAATATCTGAAGTCAATGTGTGGAACGGAAGAGCTCATTATTATACCCTCCTTCTTCCCCTTCTCGTCATATACGCTACGCGCCACATCTCACATCGACAGTTTATACAATCTATCCTATAATTTGACGATTAGCGTTGATGAAAAACATATTGAAACTAATTGTTTATAGTTGGTTTTCACGTGAATCAAGTTTTTTTAATACAGCGTTTGAATTTCCCGCCGTCACACGCACAGTTCTACCGTCTGGCGGCGCTGCGGACGACCATGACTAACGGAATAATATGGCGGCCCGAAGTACTGTGTGACGTCACGTGGGATTTGAAAATTGATACTTTTCAATTACTGTTCAAAATCACCTAAAGTTGATTCCGTGATTTATATGGTTTTTTGAAAATCGTATCTATTCATCAGATATTTATCAAGAAACTTTCTTATTAGTAGATTTTATCTAACGAGGGACGAAAGTTGTTGCGAAGTTTGTCACAAGTCATAATTATCATTTTTTATAATAATATCAAGGGCGTGAAAAAAACGGGGTAGTATAGTCAAGACATAACCTCTTCACCTTCGTGCCAGTCGTATCGAGGGATGGAAGTGGAAAAATTGCGGACTGCGCATGCGCTGAAGCTACCTAACCTCAAAATTCTGGCCGAAATATCTTATTCTCCTATTCCACGATAGTGGGAAGTTGAGATTGACAACATTCAAGAGACAATTTTCAGTTGGACATATAATTGTATGTGACCAAATTTTATGGTTTTTATCAAAATAAACTCAATCGACGCGGGTTTTTCAAACTTGAAACCTAATCAATTTTTGCTTCGATCGATTCAATACTTTCCAAATTATTAAAATAACAAAATTCTCAAAAATGACGATATTTTGAGAACGGATCAACGGATTTGAACGAAATTTGGTACTTCATGGTTTTTTAGGTCGCTGATCACGATTCTGAAGTCAGATTTACAAAATTCGGAATAGAAAATCCAAATATCCTGGTAGAAAAAAAAAGTGTTGTAATATTTAGATCTCGAATGAAATTGGTACCCAATATATATATATATTTTTTTTTCTTGAACTCACTGATCACGAGTTTTTACGTCGAATTTTCTAAAATTCAAACTAATTAATAATATCTCTCTGAGCTCGAAAAAAAAAGAAATTAAAAATCTGACACATTGGCAAATCAGTTTTATCTTCATATATAATTATAAGACTTCAGGAATAAGACAATCAATCACTAAATTGGACTAAATATTATGCTTTCATGTGAATTTCATTTCCCTTATCATTATTATTTTATATCGTAAGCAAATATAATTAATAAATTATTCTATTAATTATAATAAGGTAATTTTGTCCGGTGAAATTACTTCAACTACTTCCGTATGTTTATGTTTTTGTGCTATATGAGGCATAAAAATTTCATTCTTTTTTCTCTTTTACTATACGGACACTGTGTATAAGTTTGGGAAAATATCCTGTATGGGTATCCGGTTCTTGTACACATACCTTATAAAGTTTGTGATAATTGAGATGATAATCTAATTAGTCCAACGACTACTTTACTCGCTATAATACCGGCTACTGAAATGTGATAATAGAGAATGACCGCAACGAAACCGAGGAAAACACGAGGTTCGTGGTGTGCGAAACAAAAATTTATTGATAAATAAAATCTGAAACTTTTGAATTATAGAAACGGATAGAGATTTTCAGATGAAAGTGAATATGAACAAAAAAAGAACGTATAAAAAGGATAAAGATAGAAAAATTTGTTGATTTCTCTTAATTTTTTAACCGACTTAAAAAAAGAATGAGGTTCTCAATTGGGTTGTATTTTTTTTTTAAATGTTTTTTACCTCAGAACTCCGTTATTTATAAACCGATTTGGAAAATTCTTTTTTTATTCGAAAGGGTATACTTTCAGATTGGTCCGATATAAATTTAATCAAAATCGGTTGAGTAGTTTGGTTTTGAAGTCGGTTTTTCTGTCACTCGTGATTTTTGATTATGTAGCAAACAGAAAAAAAATATAAAAAAATCGCTTTATCACAATAAATTCTCAACAAAAATTGTTATTCACTATTAAATGTGATTTATTGCTTCAACTTTAACTATTCAACTAATTACATAATTGAAACAATGATTCTGAAAATTTTTTTGTCTTCAAAATTGTTTATAAAATTTTTTCAAATTATTTATCAATTCGAATTTACACGTAAAGAATATTTATAACATCAGATTCTATAATCAACTGAATTTGTACCTCTTCGAGTTTTCTTTCTCAAATATCAATAATTTATATAATTTTTATTACATGAAAAAGTTTTAATTGCTATTCAATTATATATAATATTCAATATTAATAATTCAATTTCTTTTTCTTTCTTATTCTTCTTTTTTTTTTAACGTATTGATTGAAATTCATTTTCCTTCCGGCATGAAAAAAAAATTTCAATCTTCGGAAAAACAAAAATACAGAATAGACAAATTTTTCAAAAGGAAGGAAACCAAAAAAAAAAGAGACTAAGATTGAAATTTTTTAGTCCGCGACCACGAATATAATATGATTTAGTTAATATATAACGATCTTAATTTATTACTGTTATTAAATTAATGTGTTATTTTATCTCTATATATATATATATGTGCTATAAACGACGACGATTATCATCTACAAGTTTTATAAACTCCTATATGTACGATATATAAATATATATTATAACACTTTCTAAAAATCGTATCGACGATACTATCTACATATACTCACTCTGATATATTAAAAAGCTACAATATACCTAATCGGAGATACAGTAAGTATAGCGAATTTGGCGAAAAAGTATATTATAAAAAAGTTACGTAATTATGTGTCTGATTTATTATCCCAATATTAAAGATTTTTTTGCTTCCATTATTCTCAATCTATTTTACAAGATAAGTAGAATATAAAGATTTGATAATAATTGTAATAATTAAACTTACGTTAAATCAAAAAGTCGAGCCAAAATCTCCGCCTTCTTCTTCTTCTTCTTCTTCTTCTTCTTCTTCCATACGGTAGAAATAATTGTAGAATCTTGTGAATCCGATTATTTCAAAGTTACATGATACCAATAGACGTAAAACGAATTCAAAATCTATCCTTTCAGTCGATATTTATTATTCGCGACTATTTTCAGACTGTGTGGTTTTAAATCAAAAATGCAATGCGCGCGCTAGCGCAACACTTTCTCGGCTCATTTCACGCGGTTCGAATTATAAGGTATCGTGTGTTCTACAAGTGATACGTGATCTTCTTTTTTTTTTCTCTCTTTTTTGAGCTGTTTTACGCAGACCGACTCGTCCTCGGGTTCCACTTTTTTTTTTTTTTTA
>JAFFZH010015675.1:72965-119404 GCA_018420115.1 Euura saliciscinereae | reverse complement strand
GTACAAAAAACCTTTGCATAATCGAAAATACCCAAATTCGAGTCAAAAATGTGAAAAAAAACTGTAACTCGGCCAATAAATTTTTTGGGGACATAATATTTTGGATTTTGACTACTCTCCAGGTAGGTAACATGCTCACAAAAAATCAGCCAAATCGAAGGGGGTGGGTGACAGGCCCGGCTTTTCTTAAATAATTTTTCTCATTATGTCGACCCCACAAAGTATTTTTTCCGAAAAATTCGATGGTTTCACAATAACCATTAAAAAATTACTTTTCTATGAAGAAAGGCCAAGAACAATGTTCACCTGTGTGCCATTTTATCAAGTGTATCAATAATATATCCAAATCTGCAACTTAATTGGAGCGCAGTTATCAGTGTGATCATTCATTATTGTGCACATCATTCGATAATATGATAGTACATGCAAAAATCGGTTGATAAAATATTAGAAATAAAAGGACAGGTTTGACATTTTTCTAGATTACCATTGGTCAGTTCTTGGTATCACACTTCCTACATTCTGCTACTCCAGATCGTAATGTTCGTAATGTTTGCTCTCATTGTTGGAGACATGTGCGCAATGATAGACGTGATGCACTACGTTATGATAACGTATGAAAGAGTGATCAGACGGTTCAAGATCTACATGGAAACCTGCGACCTGACTTACGTGCTGCGGAAGAACCTCTGGACCTACGGCTGTAGGTTGTGGGAGTTCAATAGAGGCCGACAAATCCCTCACCTGGTAGATGACCTCTCATATTCAACATTTTCAGCATCTAAAAATTCCTTTATTATTTACTGGTCAAGGTTTTGGAAGCTCCGAGTTACTTGAGAAGTGCAATCAAGAATGCTCTGTTCATTCACCACCTGGAACAACACCAGATATTCTCTGGCTGCCACGAGGACTTTTTGAGACAAGTTGCAGAAAGTTTCATCCTGATAAACTTCTTCGCCGATGACTTGATCGCTAATATCGGCGATATTAACGGAGACATGTACTTCATTGACGCTGGCAAAGTCCTCACGATTCATCACGATGCAAAAAATATTACCAAAGAAACAGGAAGAGAGATTTACGAGGCGGGAGAATCCTTCGGTATCCTATCAGGTGAAATGATCTGCATCCGTTGGTGTATTCATATTATCGGAATTCATGTATCGGACAACTTACGTCGTGTTCTTTTTGCGTAGGATTGTTTCCACGCCATCCTCACAAGGCAACGTACCGAGCCTTTGGGAAGTGCAAGATACTGATACTTAACAAAAGAAAATGGTCTCACTTACTGGACCATTTCCCCGCATCAAAGAAACACATTTACTCAATTGCCGATAAATTGAAGCTGCGGACAGGCTAATATCGATCCACTCTAAAATGAGTAATGACTAAGAACCCTTCACACAGTTAATGCAAATGTACATGTAACATGCTATATGCGGGTCTTATTCTGTTTGTTTCTCGGTAACTTCTAAGAGCAATGCTTCCGAACCTCGAACCGGTCCCTCAATCGCGTTTGCGATGATTATTTTTGACATCAGTTTCTAAGTTGCAATTTGTAATTTCATTAGCTGTAATAACCCATAGCAAGCGATAACGAGACCATCAAATGAATGCGTGATTGTGGCACTGAAAAGAGGAGTGGGGGGGGGATGATCACTTTACAATCGTGGCGTTCAATTGGTTGGCCTGTAAAAAGCTTGAAAGGATGACCTGCAGAGTGATACTTTCGATGATGACCAAAGAGCTCTGAAGACTCTCGAACCAAGTTTCTGCGAGTGTTTTGTCGATCTTACCTAAATATCTGTAGATTTTACCGCGTAGGGTGCAGTCCCTATATCAGCACAGAACTTTGTAGGCCCAACTATTTCACGTTATCAGTCGACGTAGAATGGCATCTTTTTTGTAAAGAAATGTTAAAGGTATTTGCTCAGAGCGATTAGGAGGGAGTAGTTGCGGGTAGATGATGTTCGTAGTGATCGGGTATCGCTTGGTCGTACACACATGGTTTCTCTCCTCTCTCATTCCTCTCCGTTTGGTAATCACCCGCAGCGTCTAATAATAAACCGAGAAACTCTCGAGGCCGACAGACGGACCGATGAACGAACGGACAATGCCCATCAGCGAGCCATTATGTTGGAAAGGTGAGCGGCGTGCGGCGCACGGTGAACCGTCAAATTAGTGGATTGATCGATACCACGGCGGCGTGGTCGTGTCTGCCTGCTCTGTACCAAGAAAAAGATAAAAAATAAAATGGTGGTACTGACCGCCCCTCAAACGCCCTTGGGCGGTGTTCAACAGGAGCACCTCCCCAACCAGGGCCGTCTCAATAGTGCCGTAAACCACCCCAATGCTTGGAACCCGAGTCCTAGAATACATGTCACGCCAAAAACATGCGACTTACCGAAACGTCGAAATGGACCAAAAATATGAATCTTCCTAGTGACAGCAAGAAAGCTTTCTACACCGATTTCGATTACTCTTAGCATTACATAAATGATTACGAAATACGTTTTCAAAATTCAAATTCTTATTATTTTGTACACAAAAGCTCGAGTTTAAAGTTGAAAAAAAATCACAGTTTTGATTCCTGAACTGTGGCTAGCTCCGGGGCGGTCGTTGTTCAGTCAATTCTGAGTGCAACACTCTTTCTGGAGATGTTCAGAGCACAATGCTTCGTCCCTGGTTGTAGGCGCGGCCTCAGGATTGTGGGGAGAGGGCGTATCAAGGTCGTATTTCCGTATGAAAACCCGTCACGGGTTTTGTGCCGACGCCCCCCATACGACGGGGGCGTAGCTTCCCGTGGGGCACCAAGACAGCCGCAGTCTTAACCCGTCCTCAACTTCGCCCGCGTGTCAACAGCTCGAGAAGTGCGGAGTGCGGAGTGAGAGTGGAGAGCCAAAACCTCGGATCGGTTTTTCGCGGGGCACACGCTACCCCGGTAACCAAAAAACCTGAATTAATTAACCAATCCCCGGTTCATAACAAAACCGTTTCACCGTTTCTGAAATCACGCCCAACTTTCTCTTGCCCAATTTCAACCCCATTCACCACTCACAGACCTGAAGCAACCTCCGCGTTATCCTACGCGTAGAAAGCCAACATCTGCTGATACTTTGTACCGCAACCAGACGCCACCTGTTTATGGCCGCAGTGTCGTTCTTCGTGTAAAAAGTGTTGTGATGATCTCGAGTTTAAGTTAAATAGTTCCGGACCAGTGGACAATCGTTGCAATGTAAAGTCTTGAAGTTTAAGAGAAGGGACATTATGTAGTTTCGCCAAAAAATTTACGAAAAGTAAGGTTTCTGAGGCACTAATTTCCAGTGTTAACTGAATTTTAATTATCGGATTTACACCCAGTGTCAATAGGGGTGCTTTGATCGCATGCCAAAGGGCAATTCAGCCGGTGGAGTACAAGAATTAAAAAATCGTTAACGGTGCTACATTACATTTCCAAGTGCGACGGTCCTTGTAGTACAGTTCGAGACCTACCGCACCCTGGTGCGAATCAAACGCCTTTCCGTCGTGGCCTCGGGTTGAACTTTCAAACCAAAAACGTGTAGGAAATAAATCGACATTCCAGTAAAAAAAAATCATGTAATTTTCACACAGTGTTTATCAGTGAAGTGTTCCGATTACTTCGTCAAATCACAGGTCGTCCTGCAGACCTCGGAGTGCAGGAACCCCGTCGTGAAATTTGAAGGACTTTTGCTTTGAACGGTTGTAATCAGTAGTTTAATTGTGAAAGGGATTTTCACGGGGATTTCCCGATGCAGGTGGATACGGAGGACTGATTAATTACGATCCGATTGTCAGACAGGTGCTACAGTGGTTATTGCACCACGATAAAATGCCAAGACCATCGCGGGAGTCATACGGCGAACAGAAGCCTCCGTATTCTTACATCTCACTCACAGCAATGGCCATATGGTCATCGAGAGACAAGATGCTACCGCTCGCTGAAATCTACAGGTTCATTGCTGACCGGTTCCCATACTACCGACGGGACACTAGACGTTGGCAAAATTCACTCAGGCACAATCTGTCATTCAATGATTGTTTTATTAAGGTTAGTCGCATCGATTTCAATTCGTCATGCCCAAAGTAAATCCTAGTAAAAAGCATCTAGTCACGAAGGATTTGATAAGACATTCTTCCCGTAATATTACAATGCACTCTTGTTCATCTCCTATATCATACCTTGTCAGCTAGTATTACAGATCAGCTGAAGGTGGGACTGTAAACGTGTAGTGAGCTGCACCATTATCTGGTCTGCAGTCGAAGACTTTTTGATATTTTTGTGGTTGAAGTCTGACCCTTATATAGTCATCCCATACTCAATTCTTGGAAGATCCGCAATCTGATTCCTTATTGGACGACCTCGGACAATTTTCCATAAATATTTCTTACGAGCATTTGCAGCGGGGTACTAACGTAGTTTTTGAGATTAGTCTAACGCGAAGCGAAGGCCCGGTGTAAACTGTGAAGGCGGCTTCGAGGCCTGTCATTATTGCAACCTGTGCGCCACCTGTAGCCGATCATCCTGGGGCATTTAGGTCTAGTAGGTAGGTATGGTTTCATTTGTCGCTGTCCTAGACTCAGGTCAGCAATCCAGATCTTACAGAGGTATGAATGTCCGAGGCGCAGACGGGCGGCAGACAATACACGTTATTATACCCACACGTTGGGACAGTTATGCTATGTTACAGTCCAGGGTTTCGTCGGATAAGGCGGTGTTCATAACGCGTGTGAAAGTGTCAAATGAGAGCAGCTGCCACTTCCGATACGCCTCTTTCGGAAAACTTAAGCACTTACCCTAACCTACTGCGCCCCCTGACTATTAACACCTAGAAAACAACTCGCTGCGGGATTTGGGACGGGGCTTATAGCGTATCATTTCCAAAGCAATTTCGGAAGCAAACTACATGCGTGCTCCAACAGAATTCCATCGAAATACTCGACAAGCCACTCGACACCTGTTTTCATTTGCATCGTTAGATGCTCAACTATTACATAATCTTAAGTGAAACAATATGTATACGTAACATACTCAGTTACATGTTCTAGAAAGTCCTTCGCCATTTTTCAGTTATTTTGATTGAACATGACATCTCCTCGGGGCTGATGGTTCAACGTATTTGGAAAACAAGTAGAAACATAGTGACAACAGAGTTAGAATACTCAAAACTCGGATAGTTTTGCCCCAAATTTTCATGCTTCAGCGATTGGTAAAATGTTTGTGTGAAACTCGTGAGGTATTAATGGATGCAAGGTTTTGTGTTTGTTGAATTTGGATTTGCAACCTTGATACTCAATCCACATCAATGGGTAATTTTTGGTGGCACAACCTATAGTAAACGATGCTGAAGTGTGAGATGAAATATGGTACCACACGGAGTAAAACATCAGTCAGTATTTTTAGTGCACAATGTTTGTTTACAGTCCGACAATTAGTAGCTTGTACTACGAACAGGTGATCATGTGACGCTAATTTGTCGAATGTTTCGTGGCACGACGCCGCGACGGTCAGAAAGTGACTGTTGCCACGAGTCCGATAGGTACAGACAAAAAAAAAAAACACCATTGGCACTGCTTGTGCTTTGGTTATGCTCGAATATTAATTTCACACACTGCATTTACATTAGCTGCAATATGTATTTATCATTGTAGTACATGGAAACGTGAATGGTATCTATGCATATATACAGGATTATTGTACCATAAGCACAATTACTCAAAATTGCTATGATTTCAGGAATAAAATCCTTCCAGCTGAATAACCCGGGTTTATTCTTCAAAAAGTGTCACACACGATAGGACAAATTCAGGCAGTTTGTCATTCCGATCACTCGAACGTAAATGGATTCGACCCGAAATTCGTTTTTATCTGATGAACTTGAGAAGACTTATATCGTCATTATCATATGTATGCCTAGGAGATTCAATATTGTTCGTTGACCTCATCATCGTTAGATAATTCAAGTATTGACGATTAGAATCATAATCGTAGCCAGGAACCGAATATACGATTGGACCTCTATAGTTTTGGTGGGCATGTGAAGTGTGTATCAACGGTCCACATTTTTTTCGTTCCGGATGTCCTATGAAAGATTATGGCTCTACTAAGCTGTAACTCATACGAAGTCTATAATCCGAGTGCCGCTCACAATCATTGACGATACGATTATGCTATCAAATGTCAGCGAGTGAAATTATCTCTACACTGCGTAATCCGAACTGCTTATTCACACCTAGTATTGAATGAATCGGTGAATCCAATTGTGCTGAATGCATGAAATGATCACATTGCCACTTCTCTGCAGGCATATTTAGGTATCTCGATGTTTACTATCTGTATACACAAGCACACTGCATAACGCGGTAAAACTAAAACGGACAATTTCAGATCGAACTTTCATCAAACGACTCCACGTCAAATGGCACATCCGGCTCTAAGTTCTGTTTAAATTATCCTCACATCCATGGCTCTGCAGTGATGAAATAATCCTTTATAATCCGTAGGTCATTGAACGAGTAGAATGGTTGGTAATAAATTGGAATTAGTTACTGTTTTTTTCACCCTTCACTGCTGGATGATGTGGCTACAAATTCTCTCCTCGGAGAACAACAGAATGTTTCAGAATCAGAGTTACTAAGCGTAAATGTAAAGAAACCACAGGTCTGCGTCCAAGACGGCTGATTGAGAGTGACAAAAAGTAGGCGCGTATACGCTTCTGGGAAGCTCTATATTTTTTTTACACCGCCATTGTCCAGAACTCACAATTGCGATTCGAAAGAAACTGAGCAAAAACAACAGGGTCGATTGACCGGCTGACGATCTATTGGTATCGGGTGGTGTCTAACAATTCCAAAAGACGGGAAGGTAGGCGGGCCAAAATTCCGGAAGTAAAATTACCGAAAGTGGAAAAACTGGAAATCATATGATAACGAAGGGCTACATAAAGTAGAAGCATAAGATTTAGAACACAAGAACGTAGAAGATAATGTACACTGAAGATTACTCCTCAGAATGAGCAAAATCACAAACGGCCAAATATGTATCTGATTGGTCAAAATATCAAACGCTCGTATGCTCACAATTCAGAATCGTGCTTGTTACGAAAGTTAAGAAATCTTGATTCATTTAAGCGAAAGATCAAGATTTCGACGGGCTGCAATTCCAAGTCCCACTGAACAGGAGGGCCAAGAAAGCGATAGATAAACTGAGATAGCCAAAAGCAACCGAAAAGAAGACATTTGCCAAACATCTATTGTTTTGAACTGAGAAAAAAATCGATTTAAATATTAGTGATCGCTTCAATTTTCAAGTTTGGAAATATACATTTTCGGAACTTGGTCGATCAACCTTCCGTTCGTTCAGAATGCCAATTATTTGGAAATAAGTTTGCGAATAATTGTTTTTTTTTTTACCAAAATTTGAAACTCCTAGTTTTGATTGTGCCAGCGCTTTTGCACGCAGTGAAGACGCTCTAAAAATTCGTATTTATGTCTATGTGGTTTTTTCGCACTGAATTGAACGACGCTTGTAGTAATAAAGCCCCCAAGGGGAAGAGTTTTTCCGAGAATTCGAGTACCCCCACCAGGCGCGCGCTCCACGCTGGCTGACTCTCTCTTTCTCTCTCTATCTTTTCTTTTAGACTGGGCGTCCTTATTCAGAGGTTCAAACGCGAAAAATTCGAGCTCGGAGTTCGAGTCGGAGTGGGGGAAGTGCTCGAGCGAGAAATAGGGGAAGCGTTCTTATTGAGTGGGCTCTT
Organism: Euura saliciscinereae; assembly: GCA_018420115.1. NCBI lineage: Eukaryota > Metazoa > Arthropoda > Insecta > Hymenoptera > Tenthredinidae > Euura > Euura saliciscinereae. The sequence continues at coordinate 111,629 of JAFFZH010015675.1, read as the reverse complement.
ATTGAGAGGTCGCACCGTATATACAAGGTTCGATGTCACCAATCTCATGTCGTGAGAACATAACCGTCATTAGGGGAGATCGGAGTAATGTGGCCATGCGAGGTAAAGTGACCATCTTGAATAATTTTTTGTTGAGCGATTCTAAGGAGGCAGTATTTACACCGAGGGCTTGTGCTGAAGTACTTTACAAAATGAAATAGTTGAGCCGCACGAAATATTCAATATTTCGGAAAAAAACCATTAATTTTGTTTCATGCCGCGTTATAGATCGATACTTTCCGTCAACTGAGATTTCGGATTAGCGTGCCGTCAATGGTATGTTTTGACTAGGTTTATTTTTTTCTCGATTCCTTTTAACATCCACTTCATGGTACCATCAATTTTTGTTTTATTCCACATAATTTGCATTAAGTTTTCAATCGAATTGTTGTCGGGTTACCTGCGGGGTAATATGGTCAGGGAAAGGTGGCCATCTACGCCACGGCCCACGAGCGCTGTTAGCCGCCGAGCGTCAACCGAACCTCACTTCGGGTGCAGGCCTGTTCGGGTGACATATAAATTGCGACAGCGGTGTAGCGTTTCGAACATTTTCGAGTAGTGCCGCCCTGAGTAATTCCGCTTCCTCGCTTTCTCGAACGCCACCCCCACTACCGGCTCACCTCGAGTTTCGTATTCGACTCTCTAAGTAGTGCCACACCCTGGCTCAATGGAAAACCGAATCTAAATGACACAAATTTCACGTAAAATTCCAGGAAAAATGGACTCAGGGCTATATATACAGGTTTTGCAATCTTTGACGTTATTTTCATCATGATACGAATAATGAGTTCATGATAATACGAATTTTTGCAGTTGTTATCACTTTACCCCATAGACTTGGTCACTTTACCCCAATATCGGGCAAAAGTGATCATTTTACAGGTTAGGTTTATATCGATTATGACGCAAGCACATCGCAACAATATCGGGTTTGACCATTATAATCGCTTACCTAAAGGTACAAACTGCAAATACGACATGACGAAGCTTTAGTAGATGTTTTACGTTTTATGTCCGAATTAGTGTTAAAGTATCCGGTCTGCCCCGGTGTCCCCTACCTTCTAGTCTCGATTTAAAAAAATCGAAGACAGTGACACTTTTTCATTCAGGCGGACGACCCCTTCTACGATGGCGCGTGCATCAGCATCAATCAGCGCAATTAATAAGGATTTGTAAAATTCCGGAATAAGGAATTAATAGTATATTGCGATACAAGTGCGAGAAAGCGGAGATTTGACGGAGGTTATGAGGGTGACTGCACGAGGTGGAGTGCAGTCAACTTCATAACCGTCGTCAAAACTTACCGCTTATCTTCGCACGTGTATCGCATACTATTTTTTTGTAATAAGTGCATCAAAGTCCCCCATTTGGTGGCTCTGAAATGTTCGAACCGCAATCCCGACATGACAACTGGCACGACTTCGATTTGATTCTCTGCCGCTAGACGGCGCGTCGGAGACGCGTGAAAAGGTTACTAGAGTGTTATAAATACGGAACTAGAGTGCTATAAATACTCGTATATTGGTAACTAGCGCGAAAATGAAGATCTGCACATGCGCTGCTCAAACCCTACTGTAAAACACCACTTCTCGCACTTTTCAGAGGCACGAAATGGGGGACATTTGATGCATGTATTACAAAAAGTCTTTTTCCTCTAGTTTACAACAAAACAGGATTTTTAAAGATCGATCATACACATGCAGATTTCAATTAAGTTTCATAATTGTCCATCTTTTTGGCTGCTCTATTCTCATGCGCTTTGGTTGCCTTCAAAGAGAATACCGCAACGAAAAAATACCCATGCCCTGTTATGCCACTGAAAGCTAAGTTTTTGTGCATTACGACCATATGCTATTATGCATGCGACACGTATTCGAACAGTGCAGCATTCCTTTCAGGGAGGATCTAAGAGAGGTATGAATCAATACTAATATTTGATATCGTGAAACCGAATGCATTTGCAACAAAGGAGTAACATCGTGAATACACAAACGGTATCGGTGTCCATCAAGAGGCGAACCTTCTTTCGCGCTTTACGCGCGCACGTCTTTGCACAATTCTGCCGGTCTGTGCCTGTGTTAACAATGTATGTAGGGTGGAATGGCACAAAAGGGACATGGCAGTCAAATAACTAAATAGCCGTAGATCAAAGACTCTCCGACCGTCCCTCCGCTGCGATGCTCCTTTGCATCGCCAATAGGCACGATTTCGGCTGCCAGTCTGAAGCTTCGAGTACGAGTAGCGTTTTACTTTGATGTGAGCGGTGCTGCTCGTCCAACTTGCCCCAGGCTTTCCTTACTGATTGCGAATCGATTAAACTTCCGAACGCCGGCTCTGGCCTCCGGACTGGCTCGAGAAGTTGGGTTACGAATTCCGGGGCAGCACACCTGAACAAGTCCATGCTCACGCCTCGGTTAAATTCGTACACGGTATGTACATTATATCGATTGGTAGCTACTTCACCAAACTGTATAGAATAATCATCACGCTACCCCCATCAAACTTTTGTTACTTGTCATACAGAGCACTATTCGCATTTACCGAGGTACCTCGATGACTAGCCAATTTCGTGAGGACCCTCAACCCAACTGAGATTGAAATAGCATACGGTGAATCAGGTAATTCATGTAGACCAGAAGAATCTTGTTGGCAGACTCAAGGTTTAGAATAAATACCTCATCAGCGGATAAAAAAAATCGAATCAAGAGATTCGACTGCGAGATAACGAATAACGTCCGAATTTATACCTATATTCGAGGAGAGAAAAAAAAAATTGAAGCCCTCCATAATACGACTCCCCAGCCTCAATGGAGTGCTTGCATCCTAATTAAGTTACTTGTTGACAAAGACCCTGAACGGGTCGCTGCTTGCTAGAATATAGGAAGCTGCTAAATAAGACTGATGAAGTATGAACTAGATATAGGGGGTATTCCATGCGAAGCGGGACAGGTTTCGGCCGAGGGTCGGCGAATTTGACGTCCGTCCAGAATCTCGCTCCTTACTACCTTGCAACGAGTTTTCCGGAGTTCCAGACCATGATTGATTTTTGATTGTCCGTGAGGCGCGATTAAAGGAATTTTCTTAGCGTCTACTCGATTTACTTGAAAATTTTACTGAACATAGTTAAAGGTATCACAAAATTATGGTAAAATTTTCAGCCACCCCTTTGTTTTCTTCGTCGGCAATAAATTATTGACCAATTTTTTTTACGAACAATAAAATTTTTCATCACCCGGACTTTATTGAAATGAATTACGTACGCCGAATACTAATTACTAAACAGTTCAGAAACAGCCCCGATGACACAGAATAATTTTATTGTTTCCAAAAATATTTTGAATATTGGTTTGTGTGACTCTCTCGTTCGTCTCTTTTACATTGTGATGGTGATGATATCGGACTATACGAACCAATTTTATTCGTTATGCCTCCAACTGTGGAACGGCACTCAATTCGAGCGCATTCAGACCACAGAAAGGCCGAAAAAACTGATTAACAGTTTATTAATAATCATTCGAGTAAAAAAGATTCTCCTAGCCCCTTGGTGGTCAAATTGGACGAGGTGCCGCAGTACAGATGCGGAGGTCCCGGTTCGAACCCGGGCCGGGAGAATTTTCACTCGAAAGATTTTTAATAAACTGTTGATCAGTTTTTCCGGCCTTTCTGTGGTCTGAATGCGCTCGAATTGAGTGCCGTTCCACAGTTAGAGGCATAACGAATAAAATTGGTTCATATAGTCCGATATCATCGCAGCATCAATATTTTCAATAATTTATTGCAGGCGAACGAAAAAAAGGGGTGGCTGAAAAGTTTACCATGTGACACCTTTAACTACGTTCAGTAAAATTTTCAAGTAAATCGAGCAGACCCTAAGAAAATTCCTTTAATCGCGCCTCACGGGATATCAAAAACCAATCAGGGTCTAAAACTCCGGAAAACTCGTTGCAAGGTAATAAGGAACGAGATTCTAGACGAACGTCAAATTCGCCGACCCTCGGCCGAAACCTGTCCCGCTTCGCATGGAATACCCCATAGGTACTGAATTCACATCCCATAGATTGAAGTGAGAACGAGGATTCTTCGCCTGTACAAGAGATACCTTAATTTAGACTCATAATGAAGCTCAACTCGAAGTCATGCGTGAAGTAATCTGACACGGAACTCCACCTATATTGCCAAACTGAATTCAAGTGTAACTTGAGGTCATAGATATCTAAATTGTACAACGCGATACTGGAGAAGTTACTTTGATATTTAGTTACATCTCGAATTAAAATTTCTACAACTTTCCGTAAGTTACAACATCACTGCTCAAACCCACAGTCAGAGGTGCTACGACTAGCCTGATTGATTACATGATGTCAAATCCTTCTTTGTATATACAATCTATCTCTAATGTCATTTTAATTGTCCGAGTTAGTTGTTATCAATCAACAAATCAAGTGACTTGAAGTAATACCCTGCAAATACTTGAAGATACTTCACGAGTTTAGCACTTATTTTTCATTATGACTCAGTATATAACTGATGAGGTTCGACGAAATGGACCGAATGAACGATCAAACAAAGAACATGCATCATTCCAAGGTTTCTTTGCAGGTTCCAAGGGGGCCGCACACTCCAGGCAAAGGCGCTTACTGGGCGCTGCATCCAGCGGCACTCTCGATGTTCGAGAACGGCTCATTTCTACGTCGTCGGAAACGGTTCAAGCTCCCAAAAGCTGCGAAAGCCGAAAGTCAAGCTTTGGCAGAGAGTGCAGCGCGTTTGGCTGCGACGAACAACTGCAGCGGAGGTGCTGAGAGCTTCGTTGCTCCAGTAACGGAGAGTAATTCCTCCTCTTTTCATCACCATCAAGGAATTGGCCTCACGCAACGACAGCTCGACTTCCTCCAGGCGACGTCGAGCCTTGCTGGGCTCCACACTCTGTACCCAGTGGCAAGAGACCATCGCGCCCTCGCCATTCAACCGGAGTACCAAACCCCGCCCAGGAGCGAGTTCTCCGCTGGTTACAACGTCAAAGAGTTTGGCACCCCTGCACAAACCATCACGACGATAATCCCCGCCGATACAGAGGCTCGGATACTTCCCAAGAGACCAAAACCCCTCAATCCGGCGCACAAATCGTTCAGCATCGAGAGCATCATCGAGTCTTCGACGGATTCTATGGGGAGTCGATCCTCCAGGTAGGAAATTTAATTACAGACCTGAAGTGTGTGGACACTGAAAGTTGCAGGATGTTTATTGGTGACGAGACTGATACCCGATAGAGCACAACTTCAGTTACTCATGTTTCTTCCACAGGACTGTCGGTCTGGGAAGTACGAATCCGCTCCTGTCGACGTCGACGTCCGTCGGTCTGCTTCCGCCGTGGTGTAGCCCGGGTATATATACGTCTGGAATGACATCGTCCCCGGGTTCGATCTACCCTCTGCATCTGCACCAAGCGGCCGCGGTCTATGCGACGGCTCTCGCAACGGCGAACTTCTTCGGTTCACATCCCGGGCTTCAGGGCCCAGGGAAACACTCGACACCGTCGACGTTGGCCCCCACGTCAACCGCATCCCTCTACAGTCTTTATGCGGCGGGATTCCCTGCGATGCTTGGACTAAATCCGAACTCGCACATCCAAGACTCGAGCAGTCTTGGGCTCTCGGTTATCCCCCAAATTAGCTTGCCACCCACCCCCACGACCTCTCCGACGGTTTTAGCACTTCCCCAGGCACCGCCGGGAACGGACACGACGAGTTCGACGAACTTTAGTCCGGGACCCGCATGCAGGGATTTGGCGTCAACGTAGTAGCCAGATTCATTGGAGTCTATTAGACAGTGGGAATTGCGGTATACATATTATGTTGCAGTATTCTCTACGTCTTATCTACCAGTCTAAAAATTACAATAAAATTCATGTTTCGTAATGGGCTCGGTAAGAAGTCAGGCGCGTCAGAATAAACCTCGCCAAGTGTACATTAAACGTTGAAAAGTTAAAATCTGATACAGATAAACGCTACGAATCCCGAAGATTTATGAAATTCCCGAGAATATTAATTGTTGCCGTTCGCATTCAGCATGCTGAAATCCAGTTTTCACTGAATAATTCTCGACCAAGTTGTTTTATGACCAAATTAGTCACGATCAGTTTCTTAGCAATCTCACAAAATAGTCCCGTTCCGCGAAATGATGTCCGGTGAATAGTTTTCGAGTCACATCTATTCGAAGTAGTGACTAAAATCATCGAACTTGGTGATCTTGAATAGAAGTTTACGACTATAGGGTAACGTGGTTGAAATCAGCGTCGCAATTCGCCAGAGCCGAGTGGACGAGAGGGCAGTAATCTCGACTAGGGTTCGTGCGATATCAATTATGGTCACGTAGCAGTGAAGCGCGGCAGCCAATGGGAGGTTACGTGCGATTTCTCCACTTGTGCTCGGGAAACAGAAAGAACTAAACAGCCCTTCTCGTATACGAGTTGAAAAAAAAGTCGAAGAAAAAAAACTGCTGAGAGTGGAAACCGCCCTTTATAGTAATGTGTTTTCTGTAGTCGTACACTGCCTCTGACTATCCTACTGCACTGAGCCAGGGGTCGCGACCGGCGGTCTTTCAGAGCGTGTGAATCGTGCGGTAAGTCGACAGTCGGTCGTTTCTCCTCGCCTTTAACGATACTAGCGACACGGCGCCGGCCAATGAGGACCGGCCGTAAAACCGGTACGGCCAATCGGAAACACCGAGTTGGCGCATCGGTTTAGCGGGCAATCATGGCGGGTAAATTGACGGCGTGAATATACTAAATGTGTGTATGCAGGGCGAGCAGTTCTATTTCAGCTGTATAGATGCTCACTGAGAGGTGCTTTTCATCGACTATGAAAACTTGCAGCTGTCATTCTTTTCCTAAATAGGTGGGATGGATGGATATGTAGATATGACGGAATTTGTGAGTATCGAAGTAGTTGATTTTCGATATGTTATTCAGAGGGAAATCCCATAGTCCAGTCAGACTAAAATAATTCCAGACTGGATGAATGTAATATCAATCGACGAGAAAAAATCCCCCGAACAACATATAAAAAACGAGACGATGTCTCTGGACAGGAAATTAATAAAATATTATTGATATTTTGGGCAGTACCGCCAAGATCACGCACTGTTTCAATGTCACTTGCCGGATTGGAAAAACAAAAATACCACGTTGTAGGGGAGAAAATTATCTACAAATTCGGAGTCGGGACCGATATCGTACGATCTATAGTTTTCACGTTATTAATTTTGCAAGAATTTTTTGATAAGACTACGCCAAACGATCAGCTGTTCTGTTCCGCTCGCTTCGGTCCGTTCCACGGTGCGCGGGAACCGTCCCCTACAACGTGGTATTTTTGTTTTCCCAATCCGACAAGTGACATTGAAACAGTGCGTGATTTTGGCAGTACTGCCCAAAATATTGATAGTTTTTTTTATTAATCTCAAAAATGTTCTGTCCAGAGACATCGTCCCGTTTTTGATATGTTGTTCGCGGAATTTTTCCGCGTCGATTGATATATAATTCATCCAGTCTGGAATTATTTTAGGGTCAAAGGCTACATTGACTGTACTACCAAGCCTATTATACGCTGAACACGAATCTAATCGGTCGACATCGGGGGATAATTCCATTGACCATGGGGATATGAGGTTCCTAAAAAAAATAAAAGCTAGACAATGTTTCAAATGAAAGTGGTTCTGATATTGGTAATTCTATTCACGTGAATCATTTGGAACTGGTGTAAGTCCTAAGTCCTTCTACAAACTAATTTGAATATATTTTTCAAGTTTAAATTTATTGTGAATTGATTATTTATAGTGTCGATTGAGATTATCTAGATCTCCATCGAGATATATATAATTGAGACATGATTATCTACATTTCTTTCTTTCTGATCCCGTGTTAGAAGAAACCAGGGGTGTAGATGTGGCACGGGTAATCTTGCATAATATTCAAACATAAGTTGTGTGACCTTTATCCATCCATAATCCAAATTGGAATCGGACAGGTAATTGCTAAAAAAGCGTATAAGTGGCAACAAAACAAAATTTGGGAGAGGCACTTTTTCTGGTATGTGAACTGTTCAGAATCGCAGAGAATTAGCTGTCTCGTTTTTTTCTGCCACACTTTAATACCATTATCATAGTAACCCCCTAGAATGTATGGTTACGAATACATAATCATTTGTTTTAACCATTTTTGAAATTGGTTTGTTAATATCGCGAGCAGTTCTGATTCGTAGCGCGGTTTATTTTCCTTCCTCTATTTCGGTATCAACAGTCGAAATACTACGTTATTTGAACAATACTAATGATTGACAGGTTACTGTGATCGTATGCCCAATTGCAGTATATACCCATATTATTATCACATTAGTCTGGCTGTTAAAACTATATAAATACAATTACAAATACCTATACTATGAAATAGCTAAATATTGCATGTAAAATAAATATAGTAATACAATATAGTGTCATTGTACAAATAAATGTTAAGAACGGATTATTATTATTATTACTAGTATATATATATATATAATAAATTGTTCCATTAATCTCAAATAAACATTATTATACGTTGTATAATTAAATACGAAATACTCATACAGAAGATACCATGCTTTGGTGATATAGTTTTATTACGTACGTATGTTTGAGTGAACCAGAACAACTGTATCTAGGTATTATTTTCTAATAGAAAAAAAGGTTTTCCACGTATACAGAATATATAAGCAAAAGCTGTGTTTAACAATCGATTATCAATGAACTTAACATTTCATTTAGTTTTCTTGGTATTATTGTATACTTCATTTGAAAACGGTAAGTATCTACCTATTTTTTCAAAGCTACAACGCGCAGTTTATCTTCAGAAAGGTGCTACTGTGGATCTGAACACCCAACTGTTTTGGATTGTAGTGATTTGATGCGCGGTCTACTTCCGTTTCACACGATATATTATTCGTATGTATCTTACTCTAGACACAGTCTTCATACCTGGGTAGATACATCTTAGTTGTGTGCTAAATCCTAATATATTGGCGAATAGCGGAGGTTCTACTCTGTTAACTAATTGAAAAAGGTAATTAAAAGGCAATTAAGACCAATGACCTGCAGGCTTAGTCCAAGCTCCGACACTCACAATGTCTCGAGCAAATTTATTAACGCTTTGAGAGTAAATAGTAACAATACATCACTGTCGATTTTAGTACTATTTTTAGTCTCTCATTATTGTACAATATTTCAAAGTAAATCTTTCAATGTGATAAAAAAAAATCCTGTGGATCCAAATACGGTGACGTTGAACTTAACTAAAACCCAACCATCGAGACGAAAGTTATTACAGCTTCGTCGAGTTACTTGACCTCCAGAGGTTACAGAGGAATGTAAAAAGAAGAGAACAAAAAGTAAGATTGCACAATTATGTTAGTGTGTAACCTGCAATACTGCTACCGATTGAGATAAAAGAATGTCGATGATCCGTAAATTATCGTGCAATGAATGTGGCCGCCAACAAAAGCAATACACTAATCAAATAGACGACATACAAAGTCAATTGGGGGGACCAATAACCGAGGGAGGTATACGAACGTGCAAGAAGGGTCTGCATCCTGAAAAGCGATTTATTCGAATCTGAACCTACTCTATGTTGCTGCAAGTAAATTTTTATTCGTGGCAATCAAATTATTTTTGTCACATCGTCAAAATTTATTCATGTCAAATATACTTATTTTATGGGTTTTTCATAGTGAAGCAAATGAACACCGATCTTAGGTGACTAGGTAAAGACCTTTTCTTGTTTCTCAAGTGTTTTAGTCTCTCGCGTATAATATGTTTCGACCATACTAGCTTTAAGCGCAAGTATAAATGTTCTTGAGTTATTTCAACCGATGTTTCAAGTACCAAAAGATTGTTTGACCACATGTTTAAACATAATCAAGTGATTTTAATTAGCGTCTTAAGTGTTTTGGTCCATTTAGGCCTACGTTCAGACATTTATAGCTACATAATTGTTACCTGTGATGCTCAAGCGTTTAAACTGTTCGACGGCGTTTATGACGAGTCAAGCTCGGGTTTTACGTTTATTTGTCCATTTAGCCCGTGCTCAGACTTTTATGGGTAATTTTGTCCACAGTTTCGAGTGTTTTATAGTACTATTCATTACATATGCGTAGATACCATTACTATTCAGGCGGACTTAGCGTGTTCATTTAATTTCTAGTATGCAATCAATATCGTCATTTGTCTCTTTATATTATGTTCGAAGCACATCCGATTCCTGATCCCATTTGGATATAATTTGAAGTAACAACATTTAAAATCGTTTATAACAAAACCGAGAACGTCCTAATTTTATAACAAGAATGAAAAGTTTCTAATTACACAATGCAGAATGTTAGACACAGTATAAGTATACCTTCTAGATAAATAAAACAAACGCACGAAAAAAAATGCGGAAGAAAACAACATTCTTTACGCAGCTCTCACTAACTTTCAACTTTCAACTTGATATATTGACTTGAGTAACAAGCCCTAAGTGCAAACGGTTGAGGAAAAAAGCGGGAAAATATGAACTACGTCATGAGCCGCAAACGTTACGTAATGCATTGACCTGTACACAGGTGGAGTAGGAAACTAGAAAAGAAAGAGTTCGGTGTCTATAACCACGTTTTCAGTACATAACTTGTGGTACACATTCTACATCAAATAATGCGCACTAAAAGCTTTATATGAGGCGTTCCATGTCAGCTTTACCAGGTTTATGTCCGCAGGGTACACTGTATTGGATTCATGTAAAAATAATCAGGATAAAATATATTTTTCCAAATAGTTTTGATTGCACAATTTATCATGGCTATTTTCGGGATAGTTCAACACGCGCGTAGCTTTATAGGAAATTGGTGAAAAATAGTATATTGTGCACCAAGGGAGCAAAGGACGTTTTCGATCCCGAGCGTGGGTTTGCCACCCGAGCCGAAGGCGAGGGGGGTATCCACCGAGGGAGCGAAAACGTCTAATGCGACCGTGGTGCACACGATATTTTATTCCATACATGAACGGAAGCCGATTTCGCGGGCAGATCAGTGCTTACATTTTAGGTTATGTGACGTAACTACAATAAAGAATTTATCTCCATAGGGAGATAAATTCTTTATTCACTGTCTTCAGTCCCACAGCGGGAGTAGAAACTTCTCGGTCGGTAAAACCGCTCTTTGGCCCCCGAAAATAGATAGCGAAATCGGCCTTACCGGTCATGTATGCAATAAAAAAAATATAAACGCTAGTCCCTGGTCGAGTTCACATAAAATGTCTCATTTTCGTTGCTTTGAAGGGACGTAAGGTGGTTTTTTAGACTGAGTGTGGAGCTTAATGCAGTACGAGTTATGTGAGCCGAAGACAAGTACTGTAACCACACGAGGTCAAAAAGCCCACTCAGCCCTTGGTACATACCATATTTTTTTTAATGCACGCAAAAATAAATCTGACACGATTGATTGTTCAGGATGGTAAACTAAGTGTGAATCCCAAATTTGATCTAAATATATTCGAAATTGTAAGGGTTATTCTACTTTACAGTTGGAGGTATAAAAATCAATAACTCCTACAATTTTGAATATTTGTCAGTAAAATTTCGTGTGCACTTTTAGTGTACAAAAACGCATTCTGCAAAAGCAACAACTATTTGTGATCAATATTTCTTGCAGTAGCTTCGATCGGTGAAGCCCCCCCCCCTTAAATACGTAAGTATTGCTAGCCTACCTATATAAGCTGATGAAAACAGATACAATATTATATAAGAGAAGGGTGGTGGCTTTAGTCAAAGAAAAGTATCTAAGAGTATAAGGTGGAGGTTAGGGTAATGCACTGAAAAAAACGTTCAGCGATGACAGCCAGAATTCTTGTTCGTCCAGATATATTGTATTGGTAAATAGGCGACAACAATACAGTTAAGTTAAAGATCGCATACAAATATGGTTGAGGTCGTATGGTTGCTGCAAGCATACCACGAAGCCGTGACAGCTATACTCATATAGCTCGCGCAGTGACTGTGAATGTTTGCAATACTAGTGTTAAGTGTATGGCTGCATTTACTATATGCGTTATAGGTACAATAACCATACTAGTATAGCTGTAGCAAGCAAGTGTGTGGCTAGTATAGATAAACTGATTGCCAATATTGGGTGACCAATTTGTGCACGGCAGAAATATTCGAATGGCTCAAATCTAACGTTTGGATGGCCAGATGAGAGATTTTCAAATGTTTGAGGCAATAAACATATTTCATTAGCTAAATTAGAAATGTTCACTTATGCGGGATTGAAAGATTGGGGGGGCATCATTCCATCATGCAGATAAAACTTTATCCGCTATCATACCTCTCTCCTGACAATTACAGTACCAAGAGAGCGGTCTCAAAAATGGATAAGTTTACCTGGACAACAGAGAAACTAATTAGTTCCATTGAATATTTATAACACAGAATCTTTTGCAGCTCTCGACATTTATTATACGTCAAATGAATGTCATTATATCACATCACATTATGTTATTCAGGGCAGTTTTCATTATTTTTCTGAACTTCGAAGTGATTACTTATATCTTGAAAAATTCATAAGATTGAACAACTATGTATATAGAAAAAACTTTATCTATATTCGTCACACCTTGAGAAAGAGGTCGTTCATCCAATAAATTATAAAGACGTAACTTTTCCGATATCAAATTATCTATGAAACGCTGTCCATGGCTGGACGATGCCGATGCCGTGCGAGATGCAATAAGACTAAAGACGCGCTGCGATTCCTGACACCCGGCTGAAAGCGTTCGCAAACTACCATATCTATTCAAACAATACAATATTACTACCCGAACTATATTGGAATGGGTGTCTAGCCAAAACGGAAAAATTTCAGCCATACTCTATGGTCAAATTAACGAGACGTGTGAACGCTCAGTTCCAGAAAATTCGACACCACAGTTATGGTCCCGCGAAGCATGTTAGCATAGCTGTCTCGCCAAACCGATATGGCTCTCAGCTATACTCTATGGTGAAGTTAACTAGATGTATAAGGGCTATGCAACATACTACAGTCTGTTTCTATTCACAAAACTGTTTTGCTTCCAACTGCTATATAATATAGCTGGACTGGAAAGACGCCGTAGCCATATTTGTATGATCTTCAGAGCAATCAGTGTTTTCTGATTCAGCTACTCGATTTTCCGCATCAGCAAAAGTTTTTTACTATAGCGCCTATAATTTGCCAGCAAAAACTGTATTGCTGTATCGCACACACCATTTTTTTCAGTGTGGGAACGCGGAGAGACATACGTACAATATTAAATTATTCACAGGCAGTTACCGGCTCGTCAGCGAACTCCGCCTACCCCTGTTTTTGCTTCGTATCATCATCGTACTCTGCAGGTCGCACCATACATCCGAGACCATACCAACTCTCACCCTAATAAATTTCTATCTTTTTATTATTTACGGCTCGTTCTTCTGCCTCTTCTTCTTTTCATTATTATTATGATTATTATTATTATTATTATTACATATTATTATTATTATTATTATTATTATTAACACGTTTATTCTGCTAAATAATATTATTATCATCATTTTAGCTGATTCCGTCAATTAACCGTCCCCTTCCCATCTTTTTACTGCTAACTACTAGAAGTATTACGGCACATTAAAATATAGTCAATATAGTTATTAATAATTAATGATTGTAATACAAACAATTGATCTAGAAAAATTGTGTTTCTATCAAAGTACGAAAATTTCATTCGAAATGTCGATGTGTCAAGATGCCAATATTAGCGCATTTGTGAAGATAAGAAAGTCGGAAATGTTCCAACTTTGCTATGCATCTATATTTAATCCGTAAAATGCACGTCAAGAATGGTTTTCGAAGAATCGCTTCCCACAACCGCCGAGCCATTGAGGCCCAGCATAGCAGTCACTCTGTGATGGTAGGCGACTTCCGGATACCACTATGTTGACGTATACTATACAAGTTCATTAAAGTAAAAATCTGCTGCCAGGATACCGGAAGATTGAAAAAAAAAAAAAACTGCTCACAGGTAATCAGGCAGACGGTTATCCGAAGATGTACAGAAGTCTTCCGCTAGATCTCAAGCGTGGGGACGTAGTGAAAGGTAAAATTTTCATTTTCGAGTCAACTAGTTATAATAGCTTCCCGTTCACTCTGGCAGCAGAGAACGAAAAGTTAAAAGGGTGGGAATAGAATGCACGATCCTGCAGGTTCATACAACGTCACAATGTACCTAAAATTTGACGCGCGTGGGATCACCCGTAGTGGTGGTCCTGTTTCCCCAAATCCTCCAATTTACTGTGCTACATTTACTGATCACACACATACGTGTATACTGCAACTATGAAAATGAATTATAACAGTATTTAAGCTATTAAAGTAGAACTCGAAATAATCTTATTACTAATCATACTATAACTTAATAGAAGAAAAAAAAATATGATAACTATAAATCAGAAGCTTATGACTGTACTTTGTGAACACAAAATTGGTTATTGGGATGTTATACGGGGCGTGGTTTCACCTAGTGACAAGATTCCTCTGACAGTAGGGGAGACCGGGGCTAGTTGTCACACTTTTTACTCTCTGATTTTTAGAATTTTTCCAAATTTTTTTTTCGCAGATCTTGAGATGGGGTATTGTAGATGCATCCCTTGCGAACCTACAGAAAATTTTTGGTTATTCTAAAGCAAGTCTAAGTAGGTTTTTTCGAATTTTCAAAAAAATTCGCGGAGTGTGACAACTTGCCCCGAGGCGGGGTAAGTTGTCACAGACCCCGGGGTAAGTTGTCCCGAGTATTTTACATGGCGAAAACGGGTTTCATTGTATTGTCTCCTGGAAACCACGAAACAGTCAACCTAGACTCCGAATACCCCGCAAACCATGCGAAATCCCACCCAGACTCCGAGAATCTTGAGAAAGTTGACCTCAACTCAAAAAACCATGGTCAAGTCAAAATGGGGTGAGTTTTTACACGTGACAACTTGCCCCAATAATTTTGTGACAACCTGCCCCAACCCGCTATTTTGTTTAAAAATTTGCACATCTTGCTGACCCGCCATTCAAATACCAACAATATGAAAGCGTTAAGAATAACCTTTCCGAATATCGTGTAGCGAAATTTCTCAAGGCAGTCTATAAAATGAGAAAAAACATATTAGAAGATGGAAAATAATTACTTTTCAGGTCCGATTTCAGTTTATCGATCACTGCGAGGCCGACTATGATGCGATGTTCAATTTAACGACATTAGTTTGTTTCAAACATCGAACTACAACTTTGATCTATAGCACCGTTCGATTTGTTATCTAGCGGTGGAGATATGGACACTGTGACAACTAACCCGTGTGACAACTAGCCCCGGTCTCCCCTACGTTGCTTATGTGTCGTGTGAGTTAGTTTGAGTAGAAACGACCTCCTCTCAGTTATTCCGACCCGCAATCTCACCCAGATGGCGGGTCGGAATAATGGACATCCCAAAAAGAGTTAATTTTGAGTTAAATTCAGTTTCTGTTCATTTCCATAATTTTCTATATGAATATTTCTTTTGTCGGACTCAAGCCGGTTAGTAACTCTTCAACACCTGTGAAAAATGGTGCGTGAAATCCCATTGAATCTGTCGATTATTACGAAATCTTCGGCAATCTTCGACTCCCCTTGATTCGTGAAATTAAAAAAATCCTCTGAAAGTCTTATAACATCCTACAAAGTTCCACAAAATCACGTGCGATATGATGGAGTTTCTTGAAATTACTTGAAGTCTTCGAAATTTTAGAAAATTTCGCCAAGTCTCGTATCAAGTCTTATAAAAAGGTAATCAAATAATATGTAAAATAAACGAAAATACACAAAAATAAGAGCATCGACTTTGTGGTATAAGGTGGTTTCGTTTCGTCCGTATACGGTCAGCAGACAAGATCGTAAGTACAAAGTGGGGTCCACCGCAGCGTCACTAATCCGTTTTACATGCCACGTGGAGCATAACGATTATACACCTGCAAACAAGACATTCTTCTTCACCTCCATGTACCTACAACAAGGTTTTCTCATCTTCTACTGCCCACTGCAGCACACACAAATGAAGACCTTTTTTTTATTCGCGCCATTTTATCCTATAGGAGGTTTATTACATGCCTTCGTTAATGAACCCAAATTCCCGCAAAGACATTATTTTTTTCTAATCTTCAATCACTCTTCAACATTCGTCTTTTTTCTCCGATTTAACCAGAATTCTACATCTGCAGGAAAAAATGTCAGACCCTAGAATACCGTTTCCCCCTAAACGAAGTTAATTACAGTAGGTATTATCCGTGAAATACAAGAACGTGAATTTGAATGTTCTAGGTGATATTTCCCGGGATTAATTGACCGTCGGTCCTTCAGATCATCTGTGGAATTAATGGATACCAGTTCATTTCAATGAAACGTATGACATAAAATCGGCGTGTCTAATGGTGTCCCTAAAAAGTGGCTGCGATCGCATGGTATATACGAGGTAAAAATACGCACGTTTACTGTTCTTTGGATCTTAATTCCATGTAGCATATTGTCAACGACGAGATGGCCGTCGCATCGTACTGTTCCGGCATAACTAATACGTTCAAATCGCTTTTTTCTAACCGCTATAATTCATGCACAACCGATACCTCGAGATGCCTTGCAGCGACCGATCATCGAACTATAACTATAACATTTACTGACAGTGTGACTTTTTCGAATGGTAGGTACCTATAGATCATCCTCGCTCGTCGCGAGACGCTGAGTCACTCTCAAAGAATTCAACGATCCATACCGATCTATCTGATTCGTGGGCGGATCATATGCCCCCGTTACCTATTTTGTAATTTCATTTGGTTTTGCTTTATGTAGGAATTAATTGTTTGGATACCAGATCATTGAAACTGATCGTCTATGTGTTGACGTTTCGGTCCTGGGGAGGACCCTCCCTACAACATTATTTATCTAACAACTATTTGAAAAATATGACAATTAATTACCGTTATGAAACTAAAACTTATAGCAGCAGAACCTATCGGATTTTGTTGAACATACTTCATACATACATTCCAAAGTATAGATGCTGAACAAGCGGGTTTGGGCTGACTATATGAGCCAGTCTTTGAACTTCCTGTTATTCATTTTGTTTCCAGATATTCTAAGGTTTTCAAATCTGACGTCAGATTCTTGATCAGTCGTTCAAAAAACCATCGAGTGCCAATTCTCATAAGGTTTCGAAAGTTTTTAGTGTCTTCCCCAGCAAATTGGATCTGCCATTTTGAATTCTGCAAAACTGACTCCAGATTCGTGATTAGCAATACAAGTACCAATTAAAAAAAAAATAATAATACCCCCAAAAAAGTTTCATTTAAATCCGTTGATCCGTTCCCAAGCTATCGTCATTTTTATTGTATTTTTAGGAATTTCGTTATTTAGATAATCCCAAAAGTAGATGCTGAACCGATCAGAGCCAAAATCTAATGAGTTCTAAAGTTTGGAAAAACCGCGTCGATTGCATCCAATTTTATCGATTTCCGCGCACTCGTTCTCACGAATACACACAGCCACATGTCAAACTGAAAATAGTTGAAGATGATTCTCTGGACCTGAAAACGTTGAGATCCAGTAAAAACTCGACTTTTGATTTTCGGTGCAATGTGATTAGGGTAAGGTTGCTATCGATGGAACCCCTAAGCAAAGTTGGCCATAAAAATTGGATTTTAAGTCGCAAATGCAAAACCACTGGTGGATGTTTTCTTCGAAACCTATTCTACAGAGCAGTCACGAGTGAGCAAGGTTATTGTTAATATCTGATTATTTATCACCGATTTTCTGTTTTTTGAATTTGGTCCATTCATGGCAACCCTGCTCCATGAATGGACCACCCCATCTTCTTCGATGGACCACTAAAATGATGAACATAAAACAATACAAGGACCTGCTCCATGGATGGACCACCCCATCTCCTTCGATGGACCACTAAAATAATGAACATAAAACAATACAATGACCTAATGACCTAATATATTGGTGTAAATGATAAATTGATGACGTATGAATAGATTTTTGAGATTTCGAACAAATTGTGGATCAACCACGATAGATGCTCTCAACAGTGTCTTACAAACTAGAAAAGTAATACCACCCATACTGGTCCATTCATAGCGTTGTTGCCCGGTCCATCCATGGAAATTCGCACCGCAACACATAACCTACCCTACTACCACAGGATGGAAAGATACCAAAAAAGTATCGGAATAATTTTGAAGAGCGAAGTATAAGCTTCAAAACCATCCAACACGATTTAGGAAAAATCACCGATACAAGGGTTCAAACACGCCCGCAAAAGTAGGAAAAATAAGATCAGAAAGGGCAAATTCCTACCTCGCTCAATTTCAGCACACCTATGGCACCCATGTGACTGTTTTTAACATGGCCACTCTTTGGCCACCAGTAGACTTGATTCCCACTGATAGCAACGCCAAGCACTAACACATACCTGAAATATACCACTGGTCCATCGAAGGCAACGGTCCATCGATAGCAACCTTACCCTACAATAATTTCCTCTTGTTTTCTCTACGTAGCAATCTTCATCTCCCATTTCTATATCCCGTGGAAGTGGAGAAGGTTTGTGACAGTCGTAGTCAGGGGAACTTGTCAACGGAACGCGAAGAGAGAGAGAGAGAGAGAGAGAGAGATCGAAAAACATCCTGATGTTGTCGATGAATGGGTGCGTGAGCGAAATCGTTTTCATGCAGATAATTCCTTTGGACGAGTAGATAATGTTGATGTCGTTGGCGGTTCTAGCCTCAAAATCTATACTCATGTGTGTTTTGAACCGGCAATTCGTTAGTAATATGTATGTTAACTATCAGTTGGCGAGGGTGATTATCCTCCTAGGAATGGCTGGCCTAACTTTTTCTAACCTTCAGTGGCTGTTCTAACCCTTTCTAACCATTCTTGAAACACCGTATGCGTTGATAATATGTGCGTGTCTCTCGCGCCATAGTTTGTGGTGTCCTATATGGCGCGATATAGTTACGACATAGTTACATAGACGAAAAAAAATCCTAGATACTGACGTTGTTACATAGACGAAAATAACATAGACGAAATCAACAAAAACTTTATCATATTATATAGAGAGATACAGTAAAACCTCCGAATAGGCGCCCTATGAATAGGCCACCTTCTCCTAATCCTCGCTCGAGCGCTTTCCCCACTCAGTTCTGTTCACTGTTGGAAATAATCTGTGTAAATGTTAAATTTTTTGCCTGTTAAAATTTTTGTGTCAAGTTTAACTATCTTTTTGAGTCGTTTCAACATTCGCGAATTGTGTCAATGCATGAAAAAGTGTTAAAGCCAAATGTAACACAAAAGCCGCTCATTTTAACACAAAAATCTCGTTCGGTCCTTAATGGATCTGAAAAATGTTAAATTTATGTTGTTTCGTCAACACAACACACCATTTTATGTAGAAATGTACTACTGACAAATGTTGACATGATAGTAGAACAAAAATGGCCACCGTCATCGGATTTTGCCTGTTACTACGTGTCGTGCACGGTCTTCTCAACTCGACAATTCGATTTTCTGCGAAAATCTGTGAAAAATGTGCTACGCTAACTCAATTTCATTAACTGTACATCTGCAGAAATGATATAAAGGAAAAAGTTGTTTCTTTTATTAAGCGATGGTATAGCGTAGTGGTTAAGGCGTGCGACTCGTAATGCGAACACCGGTGAGCGTCCCGGTTCAAACCCCGGCTAGGATTAGGAATTGCGAAATTTATCCCCGCGAACTCGAAATGCGTTTTTCTTCACATGTATGTTTAAATGTGCGTTAAAATATCCTTTACTAGTAATATCTAACAGCGTGAGCATCGAAAACAATCTGTTTTTTTAATTTCAATTTTAGTTCCAGCCATTTACTTATGCATTTTCTACGCATATTGAAAGTTGAAACAACATACAATTTGACATTATCGTTCTGTGCAATTAACTCAAAAGTGCAGTGTTAAAATTATAAAACAATATGTTGAATTTGTGTTAATTTTTACAACCATTTCGTTGTGTCAACGCTTGACATTAACGGCTTGTGTCAGATTAACATATTTTTTATAGTGGACCTACTGGGACACGCGAAAAATGTTGAGTTTAACACTTTTTTTCTAACAGTGAGTGTTTGGACACTTACCTCTGAACGGAGAACCTATTGGGAAACGCTTCGAGACACTTATTTACATGAGTATATCACGTCAATAACAACACAGACACGGGGTACCCTATTCGGAGGTAAAGCCGGCGACCGAGTCGTGTCGTGCCAGGGAGCTGTTGGTGGGGGAAAGTCAGTTCCAAGAATTATACGCCTCTAACCGCCTACGAGGTAGCCTATTCAGAGGTTTCACTGTATTAGTGAAGTTATAGACACACCGGTAGTTGAGGTAGTGTAATGTTTCTTGATAGCCGAGATATATGTAGTGCTAAGATGTGCAACATCGTGTCTTAGGGTGACAGAGTTCGAATGGCCAGCAAAGTCGTCCTATAATACCTTTCACCGAGAATATTAGATTTGTTTTTTAACCGACTTCAAAAAAGGAGGAGGTTCTCAATTCGGTTGTATTTTTTTTTTTAAATGTTTGTTACCTCAGAGCTCCGTTATTTACAAAAGAATTTGGAAAATTCTTTTGTTTGTATGTTGAACTTCAATTACAAAATTATGCCTTGACACCATTGATCAATTATTACTATTAAAGAATGGTATTTTTGGAAATATTTTGCAATTGCTGAAAGTTTGAGAAATCCGACTAAAGCGATTCCAAACCGGTAGTTCGATGAATTCGGACTTCACTTTTCAAATGGACGAACATTTTATATTGTTTAACAACAAATGTTCTCTAATCTATTGAAATCCTGCTATGAATTACTCTGATAAAACTGTGTACGGAATTTGACATTTTTTTAAATTTTCCATATCTGGCGGAATCATTTTCAATCCTTCCGAGGTTTTCTTAGAACCGTATCACAAAATTTACAGAATTCTCATTAAACGGAATTAGAAAAAACATACAATCATAAAATCTACAGATCTTGCGTGAAACGGAAGCATCCGAGGCATTGAAAATGTCTCCGTTTTTATCGTCTTTGTGCATTATGTTTTGACTATCTTTTGTTTCGTTTCGTTGCATTTGGATTTGCTACATTTGGATCACTTTAAAAAAAAAATGGATGCTGGTACAGATTCCGTATATCGATTTTTTTTCCATACGAATCTAAAAATTACAGAACATTAGAAGGACGATTTTTTTCTTATCGACGTACCGTGCCTAAAAAATCGAACGGCTGTATCAGCGACAGGGTTATTTATTTGAACGTTCATTTCTTCTAAAAATTGATTATGCAATAATTGATATTCCGGAAAAATGAAACATCGATTTTCAAAATATCGATGTTCCGGCCTATCCTTGTTATGATCCATTTCACATTTCGAATCGTTGTTAATTTCACTTTTCGACATCTCGCCCGTTCTATTTTTTGGTCGTTTGGAACTTCGACCGCGGGCACTCTTGTGACTCAATTTAGTGCGAATTGGATTCAAAACATTTCGCTCTCTAATTTATTCTTTGCTATACATATAAACACGGAGTAAGTGCCAAAGATGAATGAGATAATATCCCTTAAGTCTTGATAGATCTGGTTTTTAGTTTACGCATAAACTTTCAAAAATTGCGTAAGCCGCTGGTATTTCACAGCGTCTAACCTTAATTCCTTAAAATCATTCAGTGTTTTTTTTTATTTATTCAACTTTTCATGACGCACTTCCGCAACATCGCTTCCGCAACATCGCTTCCGCAATATCGCTTCCGCTACAACATGGCCTACCATATTTCGCGACTCTCGTCCAACATTTGAGATTGACCCCACACACCTCGCTATTGACCCGAAGATAGAAGCATTTTCAGTGCTAATATTTGGATAATGCTGTACAAAGTCGCGAATTTAACGTCTACGTTTCCAATATTTTCTCAATTGTTTCGCAACCGTCGAGCCTCAGAATTCATGGCTATCTGGACCCACCGAAACCATTGGTGCTCAACCAGCGTAACGCTTTCGTGTGAAAACTTTTCGTGACATATCTGGACCCCTATACTGAACCAGTGGTGCACTATTACCCCGAAAACGGAAGCATTTTCAATGCTATGCTAAAATATATTTGTGGTACCTTGTCATGTTTTGACATCCTGCGTGTTCATAATGTTCAAATTATGCCTGAAAAATTAGGTTCCATAATCTTTTAGCGTTAAAAATATCTTCTGGAATCCATTTTTGTCTCTCTAATCGTTGTGTACAAAACTGTAGTACCATATGCAAAATTTCGAAGTTTGTCAGTACATCACCCGTAAATTGATACCATACATACCATGTATCAAAATGAATAAACTAAAGATGTGCATATAGAGATCATCGATTCAAGTATGTCGCGTTCTTCTGGCACAATTTGAGATGTCACGTTCTTAAATACTGAAAAGGCATATTAATAGTCACTTTGACGCCAGTTGAGTTCCGCACGAACTGCGTATAGAGATGGGGTAACCTGCGGTATAAAGAGTTTATTCCGCAACTTTGACATGCGCACTTCGAACTGCGCATCAAAGTTGCGGAATAAAGACTTTATACCGCAACTTTGAACTTAGCGGTATAAAGTGCCATTTGCCGGAACGAAAACAGGCGTCAATAAGTGACTTTTTAATGCCTGTGCCGTGAAAAGAATCTTTTGCCGCTCAGATGAGAGGTATTGATGAATATCTTGAAATCGGTAAGATCCGGTAAGATCATGACTATATCTTTCTTCTCTTTTCTTGGATGGATGTACCCTCGTAACACAATTGTGTGTGGCTAGTGCAAAATTTGAGGTAATGACAATTGAAGTATCTTAAATCTTTGGAAATTCCGAAATGAAATAGTTTGTAAATCGAATCAAAATGCTCGGGAATTCGTAGAAGTCCGATAGAAGTCATGACAAAATTGATGAGTCAGTCGTATAGCATATCCTCCAAGTGATTCAGAATCTCGATCCGACGGGATAAAAAATCTTCTAAAAACGGTTTAAATTCAGAAAAAAATCATTGATTAATATTCGTTCAAACTTGTAATCTCAGAAAGATCCGGGCGCCGACGGTAGCTGCTGCTACGAGAAGAACCTTGTCAGTGACTGCATCACATAATCAAAGCTTAAGATGATAATGATTTGATAAACTGCCTCAAGAGTTACCTATATTGAACGATTCAAAACAAAAAGAAAACGGGGCGTTAAATGATAGGTCGAAAATAGAAGAAGCAAACGATGAAAAGAAAAATGTTTCTAGTAAAACCCATTGACGAAGTAAACTGTACGGCGAAGAAAAGAATAAGGTACAGATCAGTAAATTTCTCTCACGGGCGGCGCTGCAATTACGAAGGGGAACAATCAATTATGCACACCTCGACCTGCCCGCGTTAAAACCCTAAAGAAGCTCGCGCTCGATGAGGTCATAAGCTGCAACGTCTCGTCGGATAGCACGAGCTCAAACTGGACCTGATCCTCCTTCTGTATTTTATTACAGAGAGGTATCACAGGAGCGGTTCTCGATTGATTGGCCCGCACGTAGCTAGGGAAACACAGAAGACATCGCTCTGCAGGTAGAACTCGCGGCTTGCGGGTTTGAGACTTGAAGGTATCAATCCTATGACCCTATGGCTGTGGCTGTGGCAACGGCTGTGACTGGGACTGTGGCTCTGGCTGTGGCTGCGGCTTCGGCGATCGTGGCTGGTGGCACAGACCTCCGGACACGAGCGTATCCGTGACGAACCTGGAGGAAGCCGTGGGATACGGTCACTCTGATGATGGTGAAGAAAAACCGAGTCACCGATCGGGAACTTAGCCTCTTTCCTTCGCTTTTTTCGGCTTGAGAAATTCACACCCGATTCTGAGATCTTTGAAATTTACGTAAATCAAGGTCTACAGAAGTTATTTCTTGACGGAAAGAGGCACTATGGTTGGATAGATTGTCTCACAGTATACAGACGGGTCCAAAGAAAGTAACATGAAATGTGTGGGCGCAGCAATAATTATTGGTTTCATGCTATATCGAACGTCAATATGTCTGAAATCCAAATATGATGACGGGATTTCGCCATCAAGCCATTGTATTGATCGGAGGGTAGTCGAACGTGATTGACTTCAATGATGCTTTTTAGATCAAGGGAAAAGCAGCACTGTGAACACCATTACAGCTAGAATAGATTTGGGACAGAATAAACACTCGAGAAAACTTGGAGTGAAGAAAATGCAAATGTGAGAAAGATAAACGTCAGTAGGAAAAACAAAAAATGTTTGAAACAACCACGAAATCGATGAATAGAAGTAAAAATCTACTAGAGAGAGATCAACTGAAAACAATTAACATTTTTTCTTTCAATCCAGACATGTTTTTTTTGTTGCTGTTATCCTTTGAAATTTGTGAGTCTGTTAGACTATGCAAGTGTCCTGGAGATATGTATATAAGAACGGTGCAGTCCCCAAAATAGCACAACCATTTGTGTATCCGTAACAATTAATTCTTTTATTCCGCTCCAGCCATGCATGTGCAATTTCAAAGAAATTCCTATATCCGGGATGAAATGAATTTCTTGTGAATCAATGAATTAATTTTTTTCGTAACTGTAGGTAATCGCTGTGTATGAGGCTCCCTAGCGAGGTGTTAACCAGTCGGGCACAATGAGACATTGCAGTGTCTGAATAGATATGTGTAAGAATGTGGTTATGTACAGAGGGGATGCGTATATGTGTTTATAGAGTGGCGTGATAGTCAGCAACGAGCTCTCGGACATAAGTACAAAGCTTGAGAATTAATGTCTGTTCATTGTTGGCTGATAATGAGGAAGGCGGCCAGAGAAGGGAGGGGGCTTTTGAGTAGGTATTCAAAGAAGCATGCAGCACACAGTTGCCTATGCATATACACGTACACATCTATTGGTAGGTACAGAAACTACATTGGACGTATTATGCGTTGTATATTATTCAACCCACCAATGAGAAATCGTCTGAAAAGTATCACAACGCGTTTATTATAAATTAATCTCTGAAAGTCTCACCTTACTTGTGGATGCTTTTTTTTCTTGTTCTTCGTCATCTTTATTCTTGTGTCTTGTGATAATAATAAGCAGCACCAGCTGCAAACGGAAGCCGCGATCCAGGAAAACGTGAATCCTAAATAATTATCTTAAACTCTACTAATGTGTAATCAGCTCTATTCTACACAGAAAGCCTGATTATGTTATCCGAAAACGTACCCAAACATAGTTTGGAAGTTGATTTTTGGAAGTATCATTCGCCAACGCGCGTCTCTTTAACAGTGCAATAAAGCAAATGATTTTGCGAAAAGTAACTACGGCTCAACTAAAATTTCGTATATTGCTGGCCGCCGGTCAAAATTTCGAACGACCAAAAAATAGAACGGCCGATATCTCGATTTTTTTATACAGGAATTAAAAAATGACGGAACATTAGAAGAACGATTTTTTTTTATTGAAGTGCGCAAAAAATCGAACGTCTATTTCAGCGAGAGGGTTATTTATTCGAACTCTCATTTCTTCGAAAAATTTATTATACGACAATCAATATTCCGGGAAATCAAAACATCGATTTCCAAAACAACGATCAGTTCAGATTTACGAATTCAGAAATAGCGATTTTCGCTTTCAGAACTTCGAACAGTTATAGAAACCGTGAAAAAAGCATAACGAATTAAAAATTTTCGAAGAGTCAAGACTTAGAAATACAAAATAAAAAAAGGTAAAAATAACGAATATCGTAATCCTTTCCGAAATTGTAGCTTCTATCTTCACAAATCAAGCATATTCGCGTCTCTCTGATCGAATAACGGTCTGGATAACGGATCGCCAAAAATACGACAGACGTTTGAGGCATTTGCTCAACTTTCGCTATTCCAACCTTTCGGTGTTATGACCCATTCTAGCTATTTCGACCGTTCTACTTTTTGAGTGTTTGCTTCAAAAGAAATCTGATTTTTGAATTTTCATTACATTGGCCTTTCGTATATTTGACTTCTTATGGCTTTTGAACCGTCGATATTCCGATACATTCGATATTGTGAATTAATAAATTAATAAAATATTGATATATAAATGAATAAAAAATTGAATTAATATGAAGTTATGTAGCTCACGCGTATACCAACTGGGTCGCTCTTTCCACGCAACATTAGTCGCGCGCTATGCCCGTAGTGAAATACCAAGAAACCGTCAGTGCTCGACGTTCGGTTACCGTCAGTTCGGGAGGTACGCTAGTACCCGAGGTTCGAGGTGTTGTTTCAATTAAAAAGCTAAAACTGCGGGCTGAGTCCATAACACTAAAATTCAATCATCCTACCACGAGGAACTCTGAACCTGGTGAACGATTTCGACGTGTAATAAAATAAACAATTTTGAACATTTTTCCGCAATGCATTTCGATGATCTACTTACAAATACAATACTAGTTATGGACTTATCACTTGCCGAAAATATTTGTGAAAATCAAAGTTTACAATGAATGATTAAGCCTTAATCATTAAGGTATCATGTATATTCAGAAACCTATATATCAATCTGGTCCGGATTTTTCACTTTTATAGGCTGACGAATTGAATAATGAGGAACGGTATGAGTATGGCAACAGGGAAAAACTCGAGTGATGCTTTGATTACGCAAATTAGGTCAACTAAATAAAAGCAATCTGAAATTGCAATTTCTGTTGATATGATCGGTTCATCATAATACCTCCGTTATTACCTCGATGCTTGATAATAGATTTGAGAAAAACTCAATTTCGCCTATTTATTATAGATACATACTCTGATATAATCTATGTACAGAAAAATATGTACGTATATATATACCTATGTATATGCATAACTGTATATAGCCAGCGCGTATAGTTGGTTATAACATATATAGTGCCTACCTACGACCAAGCGCAAGCGGATAATTTAATGGTACTAAACATGCAGACGATTTGCATAATTACACACCGCGATAAATACTTATATTTCTACTTTCTTGATGCCGACCGACCGCGGCCGCTGCCACCACCAGCCACCACCGCTTAAAATATACTTGCAAAGGAAGGAACAGCAAAATGGCGGCCATAGAGCGCGCTCTACAGCAAATCGTCTTCATAGGTATAATACCATATAAGCTACGATACTTATATTGTGAACTACCTCCTCAACATTATGAATTATAATAATCTGTCTTGTCCTTATGTACATTTATATTCGATCGTGTACCCATAAAGGACAGAATTGTTTTTAAATGTATCGTTATTGTTATTATTATTCTGGTTGTAGGGAAATTTATTTAGCACTTCTATACAAGATTTTTTGGAGTGTGCAGAATTGTGATAATAAACGCATTTGTCAAATAGAACGGAAACACACATTTTGGATGCATCAAAATACACAAGTCTGATACATCTTTTCCTAATTGGCCGAAATACACCTACCGACGTTTTTGAGAAATGTTTTTGATTTTTTAATGTCTAGAATGGTACATATATTTGCAATCCAATTACTTTTTGGTCCACTTATTCTATACCACTCGTATGGTTGATTTCGATACTTTTGAAAAGTTCTTCCTATAATAACACGTTTTACTGTAATTTCGTATCACCGTAAGTTTATTTATTGATGTGATATAAATAACATAATTGCAGATTTCGACAAGGAAATATGAAATTTTGTCTGTATATAATTAGCGTTGTTTATACACCTGTTGAGCATAAAAGATTATTCTGTACAAATTGACTATAGATTGAAGGCGAGGCAGGAAACTGTTCTTGATAATAAACACCAGATTCCGAGGCTTTACAAGGATTTCTGGGATAACTTTTTAATGATACTCTTTAAAACTATGTTAAGCTATTCAAGTACAAAATTTTGATGATAAGATTTTTCTCACACCCGGTCGCAAAATGCCACTTTTCATACCTCTTGAGCGGGCGCAAAACAGATCTTTTCGGCCCTCGGGCGAAAAAGTCCTTTGCGCCCGCTGAAAGCGGGCGAAAGAGATTATTTTCCTGCCCCGCTCACTCGGTCTGAAAAGAGGCATTTTTGCAGACCGGGTGTTGAGAAAAAATCGTGTGCAACACGGGCGCGAGGCTATTTTGGCGAGTGTGATTGCAGTACACTCGCCTTCGGCTCGTACTGCAAATTTCACACTCGAAAAATAGTGTTTTGCGCCCTTGATACACAATGTACTATTATTCGTGCAGAACTTCATAGGCTGCTTCGCGCCACGTACTTTGAGTTGCGAATTTTACAGATTAACTCTCTACATTTTTTCTGGGAATCCAATAATTCCTAATGATATCTCCATAATATTCATCACAATTTATCGAATTTTGATTCGATCTTATAATATATAATCTTATATTATCTTAGATAATGTATAGTATTATATATTATATTAAATTGTAACATAATCTTAACCTCTAGAATTGCTATCTAATGTTACATAATTTTAATAAAAGCCATTTTCACAGACCAGTGCAGTACACCGGATCTGAAGAACAGTCTTTAAAGACTTGACTGACGTCAAGGGAATAAGGTCAATAACTGGTTTGCTCAAAAAAATTGTATACCTTGAGCTGAAAACAATGAGCGTAGGTCGGACATTCTCCATAATGCGGTTTGAGAATGGAATGGCATGCGATGCACTGTTGTCTGTTGACTGCATCGAGGTACAAAAGAAATATATAGAAGGGGGTTGTGTCTGGTGATTTGACCGATGATTATTCACGAGGAAATATGGGCTGTATATGTATATAAAGACCAACTACATGTACAATGATCTGCCGGAACTCATTACTCCGCTCACTGCACGATGCACGAATGTACGCAGTGCATCTTTGATTGAGAATTTGGTTAGAGCTATATTGCATGAATTGAAGCGCCCAGACTATGGCCATGGCACGATATCATGTGAGCTTGGCAGCTGCATCCGACATCCCCAATAATTTGGGCCGGAGGGAATTATGCATAGCGTGCAAGGCGTCGATGAAGAGCGAGTGAAGAGGATATCGGAGATGCAAAGAAACCGTTCCCCCCTTTTTCGCAGCCACATTAGACTCTGGCCGCCACCTCCTGTGAACGATAAAGAACCAAACTTCCGACTATTACGCTGCCCCACAGCAGAGCTCATTGTCGGAAATGAATTTTTATCAAGTATTAATTTCCTGCGAGGAAAAGGCTGAACACTCTTGAAGCTGTGTAAAGTGATGCTCAATAAACTTCAGAACGAATGTGTATAACTTGTGTGTATTGTGTATTTCTTGAAAGTAGAGCGGAATTGTGTGGTGACACTCTATTCGGATCACAACAAGAAATTGGGATTAAAATAACTCGAAATTCGCGTTATTTTTGGCCTGTGGCATCTGGAATTATATGCATTTATAAACGTTCCAAAATCGTTGGAAATCTTCCGAAACCAGCCGAAATCTCACGAAATCATCCATATCTCATATCTTATCTTATAAGTTATACATGGTGTTTGTGTCAACTCTTGCCATACTTCTAGGGTGTGTAAGATCAACAGAACGATAAACTTTGGAAAACACAATAAACAATCCGACAAATAACAAATCAATGAATGAAACATTGGGTCGAAAGTGATCACATCTGATTCAATTCACTACAAACAAGCGCGCGGTACCATATCCGTCAAAGCCTTCAACAGCCGTTAGGATGAGTTTCCGACCATGGATGTCTTACCTCAAAATGCTTGTGTAGGTAGCCCCTACACACCATAGAAGTATGGGCAGAGTTAACATAAATACCCTGTATATCTATAGAGTCTTGAAATCTTTGTGATCCTTAAGATCATTCAAAATGTCAAATGGATCGTACAATTCCACACCAAAAGTTTCGGAAGTAACCCATCGGCTGACGATCAATGGTGCCGAATAATCGAGTTGTGTCGTTATTCTTCTCAGTCAAGAGCCAGGTTTGAGAAGCCCAAAGTTCTTTCCTGTTGAATTTAAGAGCAGCAGGAGCAGCAACTTGTATAATTATCGACCATTGATCTATAGAGAGTGGAGGAAGTGGTCGCGGTAGATCTTAAAATTGATTTCGTGTTTACGTACTGTATTGAGTCTTCGCCACTTTGCAATGGACGATGTGAGAAAGAGGAACATTGAAAAGTCCCGGATGTGGTCGTCTTTATTGACTTGGATCGGGCGTTGCGAATTCCTGTTGGTCCTTACGGTGCATGGGAAAATGTACAAAAATTTGTGGAAACAATTCTAACCTTGAGTCCGTCACGTGGCGGAGTAGAATCGAGCTGCATGTCGTTTTCTTTAATGAGAACTTGAACGATGACAGGCAGATGTCAGTCGATGACAAACGCATGTCGCGTGCAGAATGACAAGTCGCATACCTACACTGTGGTATCAAGAATCGGAAGACTGTGGAGACTGATTACATGGTCGCCAGACGCTGTCCATATACGTGTGTGCGAGATGTGAAGATGTGAGTAAATGCACAAGAGAATGCGAAAAGGTTTGCATATACACGAAGTACGCCTCTTCCTCTCGCAATACCAAGATTCCCCTCCGCTTGCCAATTCGTTGTGTGTTACACGTGAAATTACTGTACGGCGTCTTTTCATTCCTTGTTCTTCGGTAGCCAGACGGGCAGAACCCTCAATGCAGATTGTAGGTAGTTCAGAGACTAACTACGTGTAATCATTAACTTCTCTCAACGACATCCATTTCCTCCATATGTAAATTATACCAGGAAGCTCTACCATACTGCACTGCACCGCACTGTACTCTGCTGCGCATATGAGTTCACGACACAATTACATGTGTAAAACTATTATGAAGATAATTAATACGCAGTCGTTCTTCTGGAGCTTACTCTCTCACTGCATGAACCCATTTTTACCCCTTTTCTCACCGCGGCTATTCAAAGTAGTTACCGCAATACCACATCTTACACTGCCAAAGTCGGCTATGCTACCCGAAAAGCCTCATTTCAAGGATAGCAATGTTTCTCTGAGCTATCATTTTCAAGATTATGGCACTGTCAGAACTTGGTACGGGCCTCCGTGCCACTAATGTTCACTCGAGCTTTTGGTCTATCATTTGACTTTTGACTTTCAGTTACTTCCAAAGACTTCCAAAGACTTGATTTCTAATTGTAAGCTGGATCATTTTGAAGGCTCGCTAAGACATTGTCGACTGAATCATTCAAAATAATTACAAAGAGTCCAGCGAATTTCATATTAGAGAGCTCTCGAGAATTTCGAAGACTTATTGTGCTTCGTTCGTTCGTACTTTCTGTTCCCCAGTTCCGTTTCGAATTTTAATTTCCTATGATCCTACTCTGCATCATTTTTTAACTTCCCGTTTCTCTGTTTTCAGAGAAAAAAGGAAGTTATTGTAATCACCCCGAAAATGAAAAGTTGAGTTCTCACTGAATCTCCACGTTTCGAAGTCCAAAAAATCGCCTCCGACTATTTTGAATTTGACGTTCGGGTGTATGTATGTATGTATTTGTGTATGTATGTATGTATGTATGTGATCAAATTTTTATCCGCGCGATATCTCGAGAACGAGTGCGCGGATTTTGATAAAATTGGTTTTAATCGACGAGGCTTTTCTTAACTCAAAACTTATCAGATTTTGAATAATTATATAAACTATTTGAATAACAACATTCTAAAAAAATACAACAAAAATGCCGATATCTTGAGAAAGGATCAACGGATTTCAATGCAATTTGGTACCATATGGTTTTTTGGATCGCTGATCACAAATCTGAAGTCAGTTTTGCAAAATTGTAATCTGGCGTATTCGATATGCTGCGAAAAAACCAAAAACATTTGGATTTGGATGAAACTTGGTACTCGAAGGTTTTTTGAGTCGCTGATCACGAACCTGAATTCGGATTTGCGAAATTCAAAATGGCGAATCCAATTCGCTGGGAAAAACACGAAAAATATTCTGAATCTTAAGGAAATTGTTACTCGGAGATATTTTTAACCGCTGATCAAGAATCTGAGATCATATTTGCAAATTTCAAAATAGCTGGAAACAAAATGAATAACTGGAAGTTCGAAGGCTGGCTCATAGTCAGCCCAACCCCGCTGGTTTATTTTCTGATTATTACTGACAGTTTGAGACCTCGCATGAGTGATAGATAAAAGAAAAGATAATCTGATGTAGGAACTGCCAATAATTCTGATTACTTTTGAGTGAAACAGAAGCAGTCTCATCACGAAAGAAACCTATAACAACATATGAAGGATTTAGTGCCAAAGTAGCGCCTAACCCACATTGTCGATCAGGGTCATTCTATACGGCTTATGGTAGTTGAAATTAGCCCTATTGACGATGTGGGTTAGGCTATATTCTGGCTCTGAATCCTTTATATGCATTTGGTAGTTGTCGTAGATGTGATCATTCTTTTTCGTTCTAATAGTTACTGATATCGCATGAGTCATAGATAATGTGATGTAATAACTTAAAATAATTTCGTTCCCTTTTTCAGTGAATGAAGATGAAATGTTACCAAAGTCGTATATAATAACGAAATTGCAATCATGTTAAAGAATTAGGTGACGTACAAATCACACGTTGTAATTCAATTTGCCACATTATTAAGATACTCAAACACATGTGTTCAGACGTGTGTGTAGTTGAACCAAATGCGACATTGTAGTCCGACTATCGACTCATATTTACTCTCAAAACAATCTTCATCCCTGCGAGGCAATACCCTTGAAGGACGGTTATCCCCAATTTGCGAACTATATAGCTTATTTCATTTCATTATACTCGTGGGTTGCATTTCCGCAAGATAAAGCTGAATAATAGAGAACTCCGAAATCGCTCATCGATTAAATATATTGAAGGTCATTCGCTTATCTCTGGCCTAGGGCATGCGCTGAGCGCCGTGGGGGATTGCCCGCAATATGTTGTCTGAGACAGAAGAAGGAACGAACATAGCCTGATTACAGGTGACATAAGAATGGAGTCGGAGGGACCGGGGTTGGCACATTTGAACGGCACTTTGGCATCTGTTTTCAAGCGGAATTGGTACAGAGAATTGCTCTAATAGTTGAGTCCACTTGTGTGAGTGAAAGCGTCTGATTTCTGGAAAGAGGTCGTATTTACTTAGCCATTTGATGGTACCGTGACGGAATTAAAGCAACGACAGTAGTTACGGGCCATAAATCCTTTCTCCTAATCATACTTTAAGCTGGGGCGATAACGCCTATGACTGTTGTCGCTGAGTATCTTTTTCCTCGTATTCCGGTAGTCTGTGTGACGCAATCAGATGTGATCATACTCAGTTGGAGACAAGTTTCGGCGCTTTCGCTCACTCAGTGACTGGTGGTTACTCGCTTGGTGAAGGTGCAACCTTCTACAAGACTCGGAATCATGATCAACGGCACCAGGTAATAAGAGGATCAGAATTTTGGGTAGAAACGCACAAGTTGACCAAGTTTTGGTTTGAATAGATAGCTTCAGCTTGATGGATGCTGTTACGGCTCACGCATGCATCAACAATGTCGAGAACTCTCCCCGAATTTTCTATGTTTCCACATCATCTTGTGCACTTTATTTTCCGCGAACAACCATCCTTTTTTTCCTCATATTTTGACCGCTTCTCCGCCAAATTCTACAGTACCATGGGGAAACGTGATTTTTCGAAAATTTTCCCCAAAACCGACGAAGATTTATAATAGAAAAGTGACCCGATTTTTTCCACAAGACCACAAATAAAAACATCTTTCGAGCAAAACTGATACATCCCGTAGAATTCACGATCTATCATGAAAAAATAAGGTACCCGGAATCAAGAGCCTATGTAAGATGGTATTTAGCATGGTGTCAACAATGAAGAGATCGTAAATTATAATCAGTTTTTTTTTAGAATATGTTGGGTTTATTTATATTTTCGTTTTTGGCAGTTGGGGAGACTGGGGCTGGTTGTTACACGAGTTAGTTGTCGCAAGGGTCATATCATATATCAGTGGTCATATCTTCGCCGCTGAATTTCGAAAAGTGTGGCGCTCTAGATTGAAGTTGTAGTTCAATATTTGAAACAAATGAATGTTGTTAACCAGAATATCGCGTCATATGTTGCGTCGCAGTGATTGAAAAACTGAAATTGGACCTCGAAACTAATTATTTTACATCTTCTAATATGTTTTTTTTTCTCATTGGGATATTTTGCAATGAGATAATCGGAAAGGTGATTTTTGAAGCTTCAATTTGATATATACATTGTTCATGTTTGAATAGTGAGACAGCAAGATATCCCCATTTTTAAACAATATAATATGGCGGGTTGGGGCAGGTTGTCACGAAATTATTGGGGCAAGTTGTCACATGTGATTTTGCACATGTAATTCGCCCCATTACGACTTCTCAGTGGTTTTCTGAGTCCGGGTCAACTTTTTCGAGATTTTTGGAGTCTGGATCAAATTTTCCAGAGTTCTCGGGGCTTTCAGAGTTTATAGGTCG
This sequence comes from Euura saliciscinereae, assembly GCA_018420115.1. Classification (NCBI taxonomy): domain Eukaryota; kingdom Metazoa; phylum Arthropoda; class Insecta; order Hymenoptera; family Tenthredinidae; genus Euura; species Euura saliciscinereae. The sequence goes on along the minus strand of JAFFZH010015675.1, from coordinate 76,950 downwards.
ACTGTTTTATGTTTTCCTACAAAAAAATGCGTTGAAAGAAAAGTTATTGCTAAAAAATATACATCGAACGCCCAAGTTGCTCATATCAAAACAAAAACAAGAAAACGAAGGTACAAAACAAAATTATTCATCATTTTTCAACCGTTTCCGCCATTTAAAATAATCTAAATTTTTTTTCAAAGTTCGAAAAATCCGATCCAAACTTGCTTTGGAACAACCACAAATTTTCTCTGGGTGCACCTAGATTATATATGTTCTATCTTATAGGATGCATCTAGAATATCCCATCTCAATATTGGAAAAAAATTCATTCAAAAAATTTCCAAAAATTGAAGAGTAAAAAGTGTGACAACTACCCGCATGGAAATATATGGGGCATTCCACGTCAAACCGACGCCTCATGAGCGTGACCCTCTGGGATTTCGATGCTCAATGGATTTTTTGGTTCGTTTTGGTCAAAAATGATGCCTCTAATTTTTTTAAATTTTTCCGACATTTTTGAAGGTCGTAAGGTGACCTCAAATATCATCATCAAGATGGACATTTTCAAAATCGCTAATTTTTTTTTGTAAAATCAGGGACTCGAAAACACATTGTATGGTCATGTCCGATCATGGGAGGAAAATGCTAACATTTTTTTTCAGTTTTTGATTTTGCACAAAAATATCAAACAAATTCTAATCATGGTTTTTTGTAGTAAAAAATAAAACAGAAAGAAACTTTGTCTTGGTGAAATTTGATTTTCTTGTTGGTTCAAGAGTAAAACGCCAAAAACGATCCTTGATTCGAAAAATAAAAACGCAATCAACGATTTGTACATTATATAAATTATATAAATTATATAATTTGTACATTTCCTGATATATTATCTCTGATATATATATTTCCGTGCGGCTAGCCCCGGTCTCCCGTACTAAGTGTCATTCTGATGATTTTGATAAGGTCTAACACAATCTTCGGCGACCGTGACACTAATCCCAATGATCCAGTTAGCAGCTAACAGCTAACCAGACCGTGGTCCGGTTAATATGAACTACAAGGCTATGAGGTGATTTTTCACGTGTGATTTTCAAGAAAGATTAAAATAACCGTGAACTTTACCTGACAGATAAGCGTACAGGAACAAGAATAGAAAGATAAAACGAATGTGCGTTAGTCGGGCAATTTCAATGTCATGTGATCAAAGCTTTTTGATCGAAGTTTTCGGACTGTGACGTCGATATCAGGAAGTGTGGTTTTTCGTGAAAACAAAATTATGTGCCAAAGCTTGATGCAAGCAAAATTTGAGGTATTCTCGAATCTATACAAACTGTTCATTTTGACGCTTGTTGTTAAAGAAGTTATAACTTCGGCTACATTTATGATACATGTATGCAACATGCCATCGGTGCTCTGTAAATTTCAGCGTGGGACAATCAGCCGTTTTCTTAAGGATCACGAATGCGTATTTTCTTTACGAGTACCGTTTATTGTGCAGTATTTTTGGTAGACTCTTAGATACATATTATTTTACAATTCATAAATATGCCCGTGTTGGAAGCTTATGATATGAATCTCAATAAAGTCAATATTGAATGAGAATACGATGGAAACACTGAATTAATCAAACCACCGGGAAAAAATAGTGGGAACAGTGAATTTAGATGGGAAAATTCGGTAAGAACCATACAAAAAATATATATTTTTTTTTCAATCGAGGAAAAGGATTACCCAAATTCGTGGTACTTGCGGGGCAGGCGTGGATGAGTGAATGACGCTCGATCACACGTGGTCTTCGCTTGCTATTCTTTCATATCGCTATGATTTTTCACCAACGACCACTAACAAAATTGAAGAAATAATTGATTTTACAGAAAATTTAATTCTTTCTAAAATGTATTTTGTCAAACAATTTTCATCCATTTTTGAGAAAAAACCATTTGGTGGAAACGAATTCTCATTGATAGGTGTTTTTGAAAGAAGATATCTTGTTGCAGACGAATTTTTGTTGATATTTATTATTTTCGTGGTCGGTCAGTCGGTGACCAATTTATGGTGACCCTCCCCCCTCCACCCCCCTCCAAGGAAATGCTTACGTAATTTATGAACGCCCCACAACTAACTCATTTTCGGATAGTGAAGGCCTGAGTAGCTGTCGAAAATATTGCACGATAAGGAGTACTCGTGAAGAAAATTCACATTTGCGGTCATAAAAAAAAAAATGGCTGGTTTTCCAGAGCACCGATAGAATACGCATATCTGAGTCTGAATATTAATTCAGATTCCGAAACAAAAACAAGTCTTCCCGAAATTTCGAATTGTACCATGAAATTGAGAACATTTTATATTTAGCCTAAAAAAATGTTGATGGACTATTCTTTCTCCAACTTACATTCGCGGAAAAAAATATCCCAATAGCTGGTCTCTCTACGACCAATGTAGCCGAAGTTATGACTTGAAGAAAAACAAACGTGCGCTCAAACCAAGAGTTCAGATAACTTTGGAAATGCTGGGAATCCCGAAAAAATATCTCGCAGACAAATTTTCTCACTAAAAACATATTTATTTCGAGATCATGGCAAGATCATAGCTTTGATCACTTTGATCTAAGCAAACAAACAAAAAAATGAACAAGTGGTATTTACACTGACATCAAAAGATTGCGATTACATCCATTCATGTTTGTACGACAGTAAACTATCCCGATAAAACTTCTTGTCCAACCGCACACATTTCTCAACACTCTTTTGAAATAGCTATTCATTCACATTTATAGAAGAATGAAGAAAATTTCAAAAATCTGTTCCATATAGGAAGGACAGAGTTTTCAGCTGTATAATTGTGACCGATTTTCCGTTTTCATAATCAGCAGTCATTTCAACGAATCCTGGTGGAGTCATGTCAAGGCAGGACCCCCCGATGTGATGTTGAATATCGGCGAAGCCTGTGCAAGAGACCCAAATACAAAGAAGGTTGATCTGAGTGCAGGAGTTTATCGAGACGCAGATGGAAAGCCGTGGATCCTGCCAAGTGTTAGACAGGTGAAGCTGCATTACAGCTAGATGTGAATCACTCGTGAATTACCGTTTATTTTCTTCCCTTTCCATTATCTATTTCAACTCTGTAAAGTAAATCTTATTATCCTTTGCCTTAGATTGTTTTCAAAGAGTTTAGAAAAATTTATACAGGTGGATATTATTATTTTCTTTCAGGCGGAGAAAAAACTAGCGGCCAAGAATCTCTACAGGGAATATCTACCTGTTGGTGGCCATGCCGATTTCTGTTTGAACAGTGTCAAGTTAGCGCTTGGCGAGGACTCTGAGCTACTGGCTCAAGACCGGGTGAGTCTAAACGATTAATACTTGCTAACAGAATTATCAAGGTGTGAATGATTAGCATAAACAACTATTGCCGAACATGAAAAGCAAATGGTAACAAATTGTTCAATTTCCGGACGATGAATTGAAAATCATGATAATGGAGTCGATTTGTTCCTTTGAACCTACCGAACCACCAATGTTTGTCACTTGCAGACTTTGTGTCTACATGGAATCATAGACTCGTGATTGTATCGATCAACTATTGATTAGAGATAAAATTGCATTAGGAACTCCGAGTGTGGGCCAGCATTGGATATGTTCATTCATCGAAAAATCACGCTGCGAGACCAACAATATCGATTTTATGACAGAACTATGCAAGTTATTGAAAAGTCACAAGAACCAGCAATGTGTCTCTTGACGATCTGGAGAAAAGCTCTGAACTAGTATAGAAAAAAATCTCTGTTGCGTTTTTTGAACCAATTTCATGCAGACGCCACATTAAAAGACGGAAAATTGTCCACAGAGCTGTTAGTTCGAGATTACGAGGGTGTTTTACAGTATTACAATCGATAAACCGGTTATTCGATAATCGATCCAACCGAAGTTGCCGATTAGGTGCACATTCCTATTTATGATTATGATTATGTCCTATTTATGATTTAATCATAAATAGGAATGTGCAC